>CBVK0100129064.1:0-29810 GCA_900067695.1 Picea abies
AGATCGGTCTCGGCATTCCTGCTGAACCGCTCTTCCGATCTCACGTTTTACTACCGTGCCCTGTGAAGAAACTTTATAAAAGATTAAACAGATCCCTATCTTAAAAGATAGACCCCAAAGCCCAATGGTAATTTAAGCATTCAATCATCCAAATATTTCAAACGAACAAACACATTATGAACTGTCATAACTAGCATAATATTTTAACTCAAACAAATCTAAATCTTACAGAGAGATCCCTCTCTGAAGCTGGCAGGGCTAGATCCCAGCTTGAAAAGTGGTTTTGTGGTTACCTATGTCCTTTCTTCTACAACCTCTAGAAATTACAGAGTGATAACAGAACCCATATAATGGAAACATGAAATCTTCTAGGAATCACTTTGGGTATACTTCTATGGTACCTTAACTTGCCTAATCCAATGGTTTCTGCAATACCATCACCCCATCTAGACTTGATAATTTTCTAGTCTGTGAACATCCCACCTATATCAACCTTGCAATTGGTTAAGGATCCCATCGTATAAAAACAAATTGAAAAATGTAAAATGGGTGTTGGGGGGGAGAATAAGAAATTTGGGGATATCAAAACTCTAGGATCGGCTATGGCCACCCAAACTATCATGCCTATGTGAATTACTCCTCCATGTTCTCTTTATGACATTATATGTCATGCCATCAATAAGTTCCCAAAGCTCCCAGAGTTGTAGAGTTTCCTTTAACCCAAAGAATATATATTTGAAGACTCCATTCTAATGGTCTAGATCACTCTTCCATATTCCTCCAAGTAGTGAAATAAATCATTGCATATGAATCACCCATGTTCTTTATGTGATACCTACAAATACTAATCACATCATTGTCCTAAAATCCCCAAGTTTATAGAAAAACTTTCTAAATAATGACAAAATCATTCCATCCCACAAGTAATAACTTTAGAAGAGATGCTTATCCCTAGTAATGTAAATGGGGAATTTGTATCTATTAGCTACATTGTCTCTTCGGTAGGCTCTTTGTATTTTGATCACCCATAATTTTCATCAAGAATTATTTCAAGCCTCTCTTTTATTATTTCAACACCTCTTGCATCGTCAGTAGTGGAGTTATCCTCATCAATAGGTGTTGCTAGTGTGATCCATACCTCACATTCCTTCAAAGTTGTTATAGGTTCCATCCATAAAATTGGAGCCTCTTTAATCACTTTGGCAATGATACATGACACCTTTAATTCCAATAATCCCATGCTTCACTTATATGAAGAAATTATGGAAGCACTGAATGTAATTAAGTATCCATAGAGTAATATACACCATCATACATATTTTATCCATTAAAATACATTCACCTTCAATAAGTATTTTGACCAATTATGTGTCAAAACAAAGGATTTCATACCTCAGGGCCATATTGATTGTTTAAAAAAACTATTCCTGCTCCAAATGCCTTCAAAGAAGGAAACATGGTTAATATCCCCCCTGCCATCAAGGTGGATATTTTTGTTAAAATTGATATCATTGAAAGCATTATTTTTTTTGCTTCCTATTCCCTAGAAAATTTTGCATCTTAAAAAACTTTGTTCCAAGGGTTTTGTGATGTTTTTACATGGTCTTATTCAAAAATGTCAAGACTCAACCCTCCATTGTAGCACACCATATTCATACATGGCTTGAAACATCTTATGATAGAATTAAAGGCCAATTCATCCCACTAAACCTCCGATCATTAAATTTGAATTTGACATGATTCGTCAATTGGTTTCATCTATCCCATCACTTATACCACTTGGATATCTAATCTAGTCCTCGTCAACAATAAAAAAAAGTATCATACGTGTATGTACTGAATTTCAAGATCTCATTTGGGCTTGTTCCAAAGACAATTAAATTTACACCTCTCATCAATCAAGTTTTTGATAATTATGTGGTCGTGAGGTTCTATCCTTCATGGATGGATTTTATGGCTATAATCATATATGGCTCCATCCAAAAAACCAATACAATAACACCTTTACCACTTCGTAGGGAACAATCACCTATAAGGTCATGCATTTTGGTCTAAATAATGTTGGTGCCCCTTTTGATGGGCCATTTCATACAATTTTCATGATTTGGCTGAAATTATTCTTTCGTATCTCATTGACCTCACTATTCATTTTAAGAAATGATCACAACACTTTGAATATATTCACAATATTTTCCTTTGGTGTTGCAAGTACAACATTTTCTTGAACCCTCTCAAGTGTGTATTTTGTGCTACTATTGGCCACCTATTGGGACTTGATCATCTATAATTCAGATATCACTACTGACACATCTAAGGTTCACACCATCCTTAAGTTTCCTTCACTAAATAATGTGTACCAAATATAGAGCATTCAAGGAAAGGCTAATTTTCTTCACTGATTCATTCCTATTTTTACTACATGTGCTCATGGGTTTTTGTGTTTGTTGCATTTTGACACACCATTTGTATAGGATGAACAAGATCAACAATCCTTTGATGCATTAAAGCATGTGCTTACATTTTCTACTTTAATAACTTCACCTAACTTTCATAAGGATTGTATCTTCTACATCTCTACATTACCTATTGTCATGGTTGGTGTGTTAGTCTAGAAAGGGAAGGATCAGTCTGAGCATGTCATTATTACATTAATATGAACCTATTGAGATCGATATTTTCATACAATCAGGATGAGAAGTTATCCTTATTCATTGTATTTACCATCCAAAATCCAAGTCATTATATCTTTATGCAAAAAGCCAAGGTCGTGAATTCTAATCCCATTTATAACTCTTGAGTCAGTGAGTCATCAATGGTAAATTTTCCTGTTGGATTGTTATCCTCTAGGATTTTGATCTAGAGTTTTCCCTTCCAAGAGTAAGGAAAGCTTGGCCCTGGTAGATTTTAGATTTGACCTACCAGCAAGTGCAACTAATCCCCTTCGTTAATCACAATTTTTGCAGTATGAACACTCATTCAACATTTCGTCGAAAAATCCTTGGTATGGTTACATTTTAGTTTAACTACACACTCAAAATTTTGGTGCTTACCTATCACATGATGATCGACATTTTATTCATCGTCAATATCCTCAATATCTCCATAGTGGAAATTTTATTTATAGATCAAGAGTAGACATTGTTTTATGCCATTCTCTCACTCTTGACGAGGTTGAATAGATCTTAAATGATTGTCATATTGGTGCTTATGGTGGCCAGCTCTCTAGGATGATTACTGCCCAAAATATCATTAAGGCTAGTAATTTTTTGCATACCTTGTTTTCTAATTGCATCCAAGAAGTTAAAAAATTCCCTAATTACCAAATTTACACCCCCTAAGGTGCAAGTTCTGTGAGCTTCAGCTCACCCCATAATCATTGTTGGTCCCTTTTGCAAGTAAGGGATTGATTTTATGGAGAGTTGTCCCATATCTTTTGGTGGTCATAAGTACAAAGTTGTGGCCATTGGTTATTTCATCAAGTGGTTTAAATCCATGATGATGTTCAATAACACAACAATAGTGACAACTTGTTTCTTTAAAAATGTCATCACTCATTTTGGTGTCCCAAAACAATTGGTCTCTAATCATGGAAAACATTTTGAGCATGTATTTTGGTGTGAACTAGATGTGCATTTAGGGGTTGAGCATCATTTTTAATTAGCCTACTATCTATAGGGGAATGTCAATTTGAAGCCATAAATGAAATCCTCAAAACATTGCTCCAACATATTGTTGATAAGCACAAATATAATCAACATCATATGTTATTTTTCACTTTGTGGGCCTATATGATGTTGATTAATATTGCCACTAGGTTTACACCTTTTCATTTCATCCATGGAATATATATTTACCCATCAAATGTGAGACCCCATTCCTTCATTTGGACATTGAACTTTTACTAGACACCTCTATCTTAGAACATCAACTAGTTGTGTTGGAGCATGAAAACAAAGATTTTCACAGAACCTTGTTGAGTACTAAGGCCATGAAAATATTCTCAAAATATTATTATGACCACCATGATCACCCTCCCTTTTTCCATGAAGGTAATTTTGTCTCATTTTATGACATATCCAATGATACCCTTGGGCACGAAAAGTTTGAATCCTTTTGGAAGGATCCTTGCTTATCAAATGATGTTTGGAAAAGGGTGCAATTTTGTTTGTTGATCTTAATGGTGAACTTCTCAAAAATGCTCACAATGGGTTATATTTGAATAAATTTTATCCTCGAGACCATTTATGTCAATCTATTTTTTATGATGTATATATTTATGTTCTTTCTTTCATTTTTTCTTTGTAGCATAGTTGTTGAGGAGATTTATGGATTGCTTTCATTGTACTTCTAGATGGATCATTAATCTCTCTATTACATTGGTTTCACCAATGGCACAAGTCATTACACCCAAAATATCACCTTAGCATATTGGGACATTTATTCTCCCTCACATTTTCTCTTCCATGTAAGTGGCATGTCCATTGGTTTTGCCACCAATATTCAGGTGGGTATCCTCTCAAAAAAGAAAACACACATCATAATTCCTAATGTGAAGTCACCCCCATTGTAATTCTCATCAGCCATTAGTGATAGTCACATGGTTGTCAACAACATATAATCCCAGACATAGTAGGTTCCCACTAATACCATCTCTACGAACATCATCTAACCACTTGACACCTGGTGTGGTCCCTGCTAACCCATCACTTGCACTAATGCTTCCATTATGGTCTAAGTCTCCAGTATATTAATGTTTGTAATATGGATCACTTCATCATGGATGGCCGATATTGATATGCAATGATGATCTATAAATACATCCAGTGATCTATCAGAAGACATCACTAGTAGTATGTCTCCAAATATTTTGTACATCAACATATCATTGAAGAAGTAGACATATGCTAGGGTGATCTCAATCCACCACTACATGATCTACGAGAGTATCATGGAATCAGTCTTTATAAATGTTTTCTCAAGGAAGTTGAGTAACCCATACTATGCAAGTTATCCCTATATAACCATATCACCCAAATCTATGTGCAGAGAGTATCAAAGTCTTTATCTCCCCACTAGATAATCATCCCATATCCCTGCACATCAAGAAAATCTTGATGTTAGTTCAAAATTTATTTATTTTACCATGCATTTTATTCACTCTTTATCATGTTAAGAGAATGCATGTCGCCTCATATTTTTTGTGTTGGGCATGCAATTGAGTCTCTCAAAATTGCATGCATATCATGCAACTGAAGTATCCCATAGTTGCATGCAAGGCACAACTATTGGGGATTTTCCTGTGCACAATGAATGGGAAAACCTCGATAACCGCATGCCTAGGAGGAATAATTCCAAGGCCTTACTCGGACCCACAAAATCCTAACCTAAAAAATCAAACCATTGAAATTAAAAAGGGAGTCGAGACCTATAACCTAGAACTTGAAGAATCAAAATCAGACAATATGTAATACCCCTAGGCTGAACCCCAATTATAAATGTACATCAACTTTATAGGTTGGTGAGCCAGGATATTTGGGCCAGAGTGCCTGTTTGATTAATGGTCCGTAGAGCTTAGATGCTAAAACACCAGAGAGCCTATCATTGCAATATGTAATCAAATTCGATGATACTAATAAAAACACATCACTATTGCAGAAAAATTAGAAAAAAACTGTATGGGGGGCTAAGAAATCCACTAGAGGGAAAAGGGGATAAGATTCTAGGAAGAGGGGCTAAGCCAAGGGGGATTAATCCAAGGGAATATTATGATAATATTTCTGAAAGTCTAAATTATGGGATATATATTTATCCTAAGTTCCTAAAGGTGGGGGAACATATCACCAAGTGGGGACAATGTAGTTCCCAGCATGACAAGTGTCAAGTTGGGAACATGCATACATAAAGTGGGAACTTAGTGTGTTTTTGAAATCATTCTCAATCATTCTCACATTCACTCTTGCCATTTGTACACTCCCTACCATTCATCAGCTAAACATACCCAACAATTACTTGGTGGTTTGGGTTAAAGAAGAGGGTTGTCAGGCCCGTGAGAATTCTCTTCAGGTAAGAGAATTGCTGGGAATTTTTTCCCTATGTGTTGGGTTAGTGGGTGTTACAATTTTAAGGGCAACCTTGAGTTCTAGGTGCCACAGAACTTTGATACTTCTTGTTTGACATGTTGCTGAATCCCTCGAAGGGAAGTGGGGCAATCGAAGGATTATTGATGAGAGAATGGGTACACTTCCTGGGGTGGGATAGTTTGTGTGGAATGAAAGGTTGTGATATGGGAATGGTTGCTCGAGTTGGAACCATGGCCTATGTTTAATTATGGAGTCTGTTAGAGCTTAGTCTGGCATAGGAAGGCTTTGCCCTGGTGGAGTCCTAGCCTCAGCTCGGAGGTGACCTTCTATTGAGAGTTTATGGGTAGTAGAGTCTATGGATGGGAGGAACATTTGAAGTCTACAATGAGTCGGTGGTTGATTTAAAATATAAGTCTCTTCTTGTGTTTCTGGTGTTTACTGTGTGAATATTTATGTTAAATCTTTTATGGTATAATTGTTGTATATTTATGAATGTACTATTTGATGTTAGGATGCTTGTGTGTTCATATGCATAACATATTTATTAATTAAATGGTATCAAAGAGGAAAATTTATGTGTAGGCATGGCCCAACTTGGGGCTAGGGATGCTACATTGTGGTATCAGAGCCATAGGTTCAATATTGAGCCTATATGGCCCAGAGACAGAGCGCTGGAGTTGAATTACAAAAATCAAATTTCAAAAGATGTATGTGACATGTTTGTCAAAATTTCTCTTATGAATTTGGGGGAAATTCATGAGGAATTTGAGGAAATTTATCCCTGGGATTAGAATTCCCCAATTTTTAATCTCAGTTTGAGCAAATTCAGGCCTATAATTGGTCAAATTTGGAGTTATAGTGAATTCATGGCGGAATTGGTAAAAAAATATCAAATTTCTAAGTGAATTTGAGTGAAATTTGAGCCCAAGAATGTCAACCGGCCACGTACAAAGATAATCAATGAAATATCTCATAAAATTAGGTGTTTTCCATGTCATATTTTTGAAGGCCATTTTTGAAGGCCTAAACAACATTTTTAGAAAATATTTTTTTACAAAACTGTGTGTACTTCCAATACATAAATTTTCTTCTTCTAAAATGAAAGATCTCAGAGAGAGATTTCTAACGAGCTAATATGTTTGCAAAACAGAGCTTGTATGAGTTACAGTCTAAATAGTGCAAGGTAAATTTTAGGTACCAGTTTACTCCAGAAGCCATAACGTCCTGCTCAGAAGTCAAATTGGAGCACATGAGTAGTCTAGGGAAATATATTAAGCCATAGATGACATCCATGCAACTGGATTTGAATTCTAGACACCCAAAAGTGCATAGGATGAGAAAGAATATTCATGTAGCATTTAGTATTAAAAGAGGAAAATAACCAAAACTTCAGCATGTTGTAAATAGCATCATGGAGCTCGGATGAAGGTGAAACTTGGATAGATTGTGAAAAATATAGTCATGACGAAACCCAATTGATCTCAAGTCAAAATCCCAAAGGAGCTGGTGTAAGGGATGCATGGACATAGACAAAACTACACATGGTTGAAAGGTGTGCAAAAGGAGTAATTGGGTAATGATCAAATAACAATAACTTTCTTCTCCAGAATCAGAATTGAGCAAGATAGTAGTCATTGGAGAGGTATTGGATAGAAGAATATAGATATTCACCCAGAAATGTGAATTGAGGAGTATAATTCACAAGCAAACATAAAGAATATTTCTAGTGCATTTAGAGGGAAGAATGGTGCATAATTTTATAAATTTGTTAAATTGTTGTGGTTTAACAAATCTTATTACATGCACATTTTGTAGAGTTAATGGAAAATAGAATAGATTTGACTCATCGGTGAGATCAGAGACATGGAAGATGCATAGATAACCTACAACCATGAAGATGAATTCAGGGGGTTGTATGTTAGCATGGGTAATGTTGGGACACAATCAAATGGGCATGCAGAAGGCAAGGAAGAAAGCATGAATTTGGTAGAGACAATAAAGATTCTGCAAAGATATTTTTTGAGCTATAAGGATGATAATAAGAGGATTATGAAAGATAAGGATCAATAAGATGGCATCAATATCAGGTTGTTGTAAATCTTGGATAGAATAAAGAAGAAGGTGGATAAGGGGACAGATTCAAGCAAGTCAAAGAGTCACAAATATCATGTTAAAAAGGGAGAATCTAGAAGTGTTGATAGACATCATCATCACTCGCCAAGGCACTTAGTTAAGAGAGAATAAATTATTTCAAGTTTATCTCCTATCAAAAAGCATGCGAAGAGATCTCGAGTGGATGAATTGCAAGGGGAGTTCAAGAAGATAAAACCTCCTTCCTTTGATGGTGAGCACAAGAAAGATGAGGATGCAGAGGCTTGGTTATTGGGGATGAGGAAGTATTTTCAATTACACAATTATTCCTCACAGCAGAAGGAATAATTTCAATTTACCAGCTGAAGGGAAAAACATCAATGCGGTGGGACCATATTGTGCAAGTACAACACATTGAGGAGAATAAGATCACTTAGAGGAAGTTCAAAAAGTATTTTCAGAAAATACTTGTCCAAGTGTTATTATGATAGGTAGATGAAGGAATTATTTGAACTCAACCTTGGGAGTATGACCATAGATGAGTACAAAAGGATATTCTTAGATTTGTTGAGATATGTCCCACCCCAGGGAGTGTGCCCCTTGTCTGCTCGATAGTGCTTCAACTGCCACACTTCCCTTCCTGGGCTTTAGCAACAGGTCAAACAAGAAGTCTCAGAGCACTACAACTGTTGTGAGGCTCCATCTGAAAAAATCACTTCCCCAACAACCTCTCTCACCTGGAGAGAGTTTCTCACAAGCCTAGCAATCTACTTCTTTAGTCCAGCTCCTAGGCCAATCCAGTCAAGGTAATAACAACATCAAAATCGGATATGGGCTCTGGTAATGACAGCAAGCGACACCAGTACAGAGAAAAGCGTGGGAAGCAACAACAAAATGGATAGGGTGCGATATGGCTCAGGCATTGTGCATTCATGTTATGCTTCACAGGATTAAAACGGGTTAGCTTCATGGGGTTTGAAAGTTTTAGATCTTGCAGGATTCCATGGTGCGTGCCTCCTAGAATCAAAGCAAAGAATGCCTCCCTCAATGCGTGGGTTCCTAGGAAGAATGGTCATAATGGAAAGAACCCCCCAAACGAACTGAATTTCCCACATATAAATGCATGCACCAATATTGACACATGTCTCCCTTGGATCTCATTTCTCTCCACTTGGGATTCATTCCCTCTTCCATGAGACTTAGGATAAAACAATTATACTCACCTTAGTCTTTAGGAAAATATAATATGATATTCTCTTGGGGTTAAGCCCTCAAACATCACTTTTTCCACTAGTCCGTTATCCCTCCCTTTCCCTACCTAGTGGAGCTTAGTCCCCGATAACTCTTTCTTCGTGGTCAGTCTGTACGCAGTGATGTGCTTTTTATTTTAATGATATGCATAATTACATATACAAAAATAGGCTCACTGGCCTTAAGCGATCCAGGTTTTCCGGCCTAATATTCACATAAGCCTCCTATCTTATAAACACTTGAATCACCAGCCTATAAACATAATTACACTTCAGCAGGGGCTCGGCCTTGGGGTATTACAATCCCCTCCCCTTATTTATGCACTTTCCTCAGTACATCATATTTACATATTACAACAAGATTTTCAAAAATCTTCAAAAAGATGTGGGTATTCTGCTCACGTGGCCTCTTCATTCTCCCAAGTGGAATCCTCATGACCATACTAGGTCCATTGGACCTTTAGTAGCTTGATGGATTGATT
Source organism: Picea abies (assembly GCA_900067695.1). Classification (NCBI taxonomy): domain Eukaryota; kingdom Viridiplantae; phylum Streptophyta; class Pinopsida; order Pinales; family Pinaceae; genus Picea; species Picea abies. The sequence continues at coordinate 9,904 of CBVK0100129064.1, forward strand.
CCAGAGCTACTTGATTTTCTGGTCCAGAATGCGTATCAGATGCACTTGAAAAGTGCCTTCTTGCTCCGCCTGAATCACATTTCAATCAATAACATGATTAGCATCAGGTATATATTTCTTAAGAAATGATAAATTGAATACATTATGAAAGACCATAGATGCAGGTAATGCAAGCATATAATATACAGGCCCAATCATTTCTAGGATTTCAAATGGCCCACAGTAACGAGCTTCCAATTTGGAACAGTTTCCCAACTTCAGGGAACTTCTATTGGCCTTCACTTTCAAAAACACATGATCACCAATAAAAAATTCTCTGTGAATTCTACAATTATCAGCGTAGCTTTTCTGCCTGTCTTGAGCAGCCTTTAAATTATGCTTTATCTTTGACATGTGTTCTTCCATTTCCCTAAGCAACTTTGGCCCACCCACTGCTCTATCAGTTGGGTTGTCCCAGCTTATTGGTGTGTTGCTTTTTCTACCATAAAGTGTCTCAAATGGGCTCATCTTCAGAGATGCTTGGTGCCCATTATTGTAAGAAAATTATACCAAGTGTAGATAGTCTTCCCATTTAGATGGTTTATCCATCAAGTACATTCTTAGCATATCCTCTATCACTTGGTTCACCTTTTTTGATTTCCCATCAGACTCAGGATGATAAGCTGTGCTGAAGTTCATATTTGTTTTGAACCCTTTGAATAATTCCTTCCATAACTTTGAGATGAACTTTTGAGTCTTTTTCAGACATAATTGTCTTAGGTATCCCACACAAGCATGCTACTTTCATCATATAAATATCAACAACATTGGTTTCCTTGGGAGTAATCTTCATTGGAATGAAATGGGCAGTTTTAGTAATCTTGTCCACTACCACCACCACCATGATAGAATCATGTTGCTTGCTTGTTCTGGGAAATTTGGTGATGAAATCCATTGAAACCACATCCCACTTCCACTTAGGAATGGACAATGGCTGCAACAACCCACCTGGGTGTCTATGCTTAGCCTTGACCTTTTGAGACTCCAAATATTTGACAATGTACTCAACAATTTCTGTCTTCATGCCTGGCCAATAATATTGGCTCTTGACTTCTGCAATTGTTTTATGATATCCTGGGTGTCCAACATAAGGTACATTATGCATCTCTTTTAAGATCATACTCCTCAATTCATGAAAATTTAGTACACAAATTATGTTCATGTAGAAGAGAATTTCATCATTTCCCAATTTATAATCTTCAACCTTATGCTACATTTTACCTTGTTGTAATTTTGTTACTATCTCCATGTACTACAAATTTGTTTTTGCACACTCATAAATTTTTCCTTTAAGATCAGTTTGATACATGCTAATGGTTGTAGCATGTAGTTCATGCACTCTCCTGTTGAGTGCATCAACCACTTTGTTCTCTTTTCCTTTCACGTGCTTGATATCAAAGTCATACTCACAGAGAAACTCTAACCATCTACTTTGTTTGGAATTTAAAGGTGGATGATCAAATAAATATTTCATACCATTATGGTTTGTCCTCAACTCAAAAAAATTTCCCATGAGGTAGTGCCTCCACTTCTTCAATGCATTTACTATGGCTGCCAACTCCAAATCATGAGTGGCATAGAGCCTTTCATGCTCTTTCAATTTTCTGGATTCAAAACATACCACAACCATTCTGACTGAGGACTCCACCAAGTCTTTCTTTTCATGCATCTATGAAAAACATGAAATCATCATTAGGATATACAATTCTCATAATTGAAGCATTGGTTGACAACTGCTTTAATTGCTGGAAGCTCCTTTCACATTATGTTGTCCATTGAAACTTCAACCCCTTCCTTTGCAAGGAAGTGATTAGGTGAGCAATCCTTGAAAACCCTGCAATGAATCTTCTATAGTAGCCAGCTAGACCAATGAAGGATCTGAATTTTGTCACATTCTTAGGTGTTTTTCACCCTTTAATAGCTTCAATATTTTCAGGGTCCACTGTTATCCCTTATTTGAATATGATATACCCCAAATAGTGAATTCGCTTCTGATAAAATGAGCACTTGCTCAATTTGGAATACAACCGATGCTCTCTTAACACTTGTAACACCATCCTCAAGTGATGCTCATGCTCTTCTTCTGACTTGGAATATATAATAATGCAATCCAAAAATACAATGAGAAAGTTGTCTAGGTACTCTCTGAAAACACCATTCATTAAACACATAAAAACAACTAGTGCATTTGATAACCCAAATGGCACCACTGTGAATTTGTAATGACCATACCTTTTTCTAAAGGAAGTCTTGCTAATGTCTTGATCTCCGATCCTTACTCAATGGTATCCTGACATGAGATCAATATTTGAGAATATCCTTGCATCCTTCCACTGATCAAAGAGATCATCGATCCTTGGCAAAGGATACGTGTTCTTCACAATTACTTTGTTCAATTGTCTAAAGTCAATACACAGTCTCAATGTCCCATTTTTTTTCTTCATAAATAAGGTTGGGGCACGCTAAGGTGACACACTTGGGTGTATATACCCCTTCTTCAGAAGTTCTTCAAGCTGCATTTGCAGTTCCTTCAGCTCTGATGTACACATCATGTAGGGAGTCTTGGATACTGGAGTTGCTCCAGGCATTAAGTTTATAGAGAAATCAATATTTCTTTTTGGGGGTAGTCCTAGTATCTCCTTGAACACATCCTCAAATTTCAATATTGCATGATCCTCAATATTTGGCACCTTATCCTTAGGTGCTTCCTCCATATGAGTTGCAAATATTTGGCATCCCTTCCTGTAACACTTCTTCAGCTGCATTGTTGATATCTCTCGGACAACAACTTCCCTGGAAATTCCTTGTACTCTTATTGGATTCTCTTCCTCATTCAAGCAAGTAAATGTCTTACTATGACAGTCTAAAACAACATGGTGTTGGTCTAACCAATCCATACCAATTATAAAATCATATGAACCCAAGGGTAGGATGATCAAATCTTCCTTGGTACTTAGCCCATTCATGTCCACTAGACATGATTTAACCAACTCGTTAACTTTTCTTTTGGCTCTGGTAGCCAGTTGCACCTACCAAAATTTCCCATTCTTGCTTCTTGGCAGTTGCAATATCTCCACTACCTTAGGATCTATATAGTTATGACTAGCACCTAAATCAATTTAAATAGTAAAGTAATGGTTATTGGTCATACCTTCCACTTCAATCATGTGTGATTGAAACTTTGTTTTCTTGTTGTCTAGGGCTGCATAGATCCTTGGTACATTTATGCCCATGTCTTCCACTGTTTCAGCTTGTTGTACATTGTGGACAACTCTCACCTTGTCACTTTTGTGAGGACAATCTCTATACATATGGTCTCCTTTACAACCCCAACATTGAATAGGTGGTTGCCTTGGCCTTTGCCCACTTGTCCCAGTCATTCTGAGCTCTCTAGAGATTGGTTGTCCTTGAGGACTATTTTTGAAGAATGGTGGCTTATTCAATTTCTTCCTTTGTTCCATCTTGAACTACTTCTTGTCTTCCCAAGATTTTTTGAAAGTAGGCTTTCCTTTATGTTGATCATATAGGCATTTGGCTCACCTTATGGTCTCCTCCAAAGTTTTAGGATCGTCATATTGAATCTTATCACTGATGAAAGATGGCAGCCCACTCAAATATCTCATAATCTTTATTGTATCATCCTTGATGAAGGATACATACTTCAACAATTCTAAAAATATCCTTTCATACTCATCAATGGTCATGCATCCCAGTTTGAGTTCAAATAACTCTTTCATATTTTTGCCATAATACGTCTTGGTTAAGTATTTCTTCTCAAAATGCTTCTTGAATTCCTTCCAAGTCACATTTTTCTCTTTAATGTGTTGCACCTGCACAAGCTAGTCCCACCACATGGATGCCTTTCTTTTAAGCTGGTAGATAGCAATTCTTCCTTCTGCATGAGAAGAATAATTATGCAATTGGAAGTAATTCCTCATGCCTAGGAGCCATGTCTCGACATCTTCATCCTTCTTATGTTCATATAAATAAGTTTATAGATAACATGATATATTATATGATACAATATATTTTATATAATGTAATTCATAATTTATATATAATAGGATATATTATATATAATATAATTCATAGATAATATGATATATTATATATAAATTATAAGACTGAATTGGTTTATCAAACCTTAAGAGGGTAAGTGATTACTTGCCATTCTTTAGAATTGTGTTTATGTGTTCTAAAAGCATTCAGAGAAGCTTTCCAAGATCACCATACTTTTGTTGACTTAAGAGGTTAGGAAGGTTAGTAGTGTGACAAATATTTTGAAAATGAGATCTAATATGGGTTCTTAGATTGTTCTTTCATATTCAACCTTCTTAGTATCACAAAGGTGACACACTCTTTTATCCCATGACATTTGGGAATTGACCAACGCCCGATTTCACCATGGAGCTAGTGAGAATTTGTTCTTATCTTAGCTATGCTTATTTTTTTCAATTAATAAGTTTATCAATTAATAATAATAATAATAATAATAATAATAATAATAATAATAATAGTAATCTATCTTTAAAGTGACAGTTAAGTAAGACATCATATTAAATCGGTGTATGAGACTCCTTTGTTTGTGAGACACGAGACTCCCTCGACAACTATTTAATTGCTAAACCTAGAAATAGTTCCAATATATTTTCCAATGTTCTTATTTAGCAATATTCACGGCGTGACACTGGGGGAAACTCAATTGAAAAGTGTCCTTATATGAAGTTCCATGATTTTATAGTGGTAGCAGTTGGATAACATGACCACCTACGTGTCCAACTAATTGTCGATTCTCCAAACATTAAAGATAATATAAACAACAATTTTTTTTTTATGATGGTTTGATCTTATTCATTTCTCATCATAGTTCATCCACCCCAGACCTTTTATGATGCTTCCTAGCAGGGGATGGATTTGATATGATGTGTGCTCTCCTATTGGAATTCCTTTGGTAGTGATGGTGATGTTTGTTATTACTCCTTGGTTTTCCTTTTTCCTCAGGAGATCTATGGCTTCCCGATTTGCTAGAGCCATTCTCCTTATCCAATTTCTTTTCAATTTTATTAAGGATCTGCATTAAATTCATATTGAAGTCTTCCTGCTACTCTTTGGATTTCATAATCCTCTCATTATGATCCTTGTGACTCTGTACATATTTCTGCAAATTTCTAATGATCTCCACCATATTCATGTTTTCATCTTTTCCTTCTCCATGTCCATTGGAGTTTGTTCCTTCTATACCCAAATGGGCATCCATTCCTATGATCTCATCTTCCTGGTTGTAAGCCCCATATCCATCCTCCATCTCTCTTCACTATGTGATGATTCTGATCTGATCAAGTTGTTGTTAATTATACAAAATGTGTAGCCAACAAAACTTTGTCAGGCTAACTGATTCAACAATTTTATAAAAACATGAACCATTTTGGTTCAATAACCTATCAAAATTATTTCCTTTGATTTTCTAAGTAATTGTTTTATCATTCAAATTTTATGGGTGAACAACTATGTTCCGTTATCCCAAACCTTTCTAATGACTGCTTCCTTGCTCAATTATGAGCTTTGAGCAGAAAGCTATGGTCCTTTAAAACTTGTGTTTTTTCTCTGATGCACTCCTTGTGCAGTTGATCTCTTTCTTCTGAGCTAAAATGATATTAGTTCTTTTTTGGATCCTATAATAAAGTTATCATGTCTTCAGTACCTCTTTTGATGCAGGTCTGAACTAGATGAAACCCACCGGCTTCCTTCCTAACCCCTTTTTCCTTCTTTAACACAGTTTTCGAGCACTAGCCCCTTTTCTTCAGCCCCCAACCGCATTTGACCGCAAGCTGTAACCAAGTGTGAGCAGAAAGGTGCTTATCCAGAACCTAGGGAACTTCAGGGCTCCAAAATTTGGGCTTCGGAAGATCTTTCTACTTCATGCCTTATTTCCCCTGAACGTCAAACTAGCAAATCCTTGCACAGTACATATTCATATCTTCGGGGCTCCGCTGCTTCGGAGCTTCAGAACTTCGAGCTTTGAAAGTTCTGCCAACTCCACATAAAATTCTATCCAAAATTCGAACTGGTGAACTTTCGGAGCGTCACTTTATAGCATCACTACTTCGATGCTCTAGTGCTTCGGGATTTGGAAGATATTGCAACAACATACACACATACCCCCGAATGCTAAATTATCCAAACTTCCGGAGTCTCGTCAGCAACCACACATTAGTGTGCCACATGGCAGAGTTATGGAGTGAACATGTGGCTCCATCCAACGGAAGACAAGTGTCACATCTTAATTGGGCACTAAGGGCCCTTGAAAATCCTAAAAAATCATGACATGTGGCATGTATCTCGTGTGTCCACGTCACCCCAAGTGATGTTAGGAGATTTTGTCACCTCTGTGACATCGAAACTTCAAACTTTGGAGGTTTATACCTCATTACTTGGTGATTCTCCCAAATTTTGAATCGGTGAAGTACTGGGTTGGCGATCCTTCATTGCTTTAGAGCTTTGGCACTCTGAAGCTTCGGGCTTAGGAGAAATTTACACCTTCTTCTCCCATTTCTTCCGAACGTCAAATTCCCAAACCTCTTAACTTTCTTAAGTCCACGTGTCATCATATAAGGTGGTGACACATGGACCCCCACGTGTCGAACTGTTATTGGTCCAATAAGGTCACCAAAAGTACAATTTTGACTGACACATGGCATGACTAGGGAAGGTCCACGTCACCCCTGGTGATGTCATCATGCCACATCATACCTCATGCTTCGACACTTTGTATCTCCGAGCTTCGACGGATTTCGTGACTTATCACCATGTTTCTCCCGAACTCTGAATCGTTGAACAACTGCTTCCCAGAACTTTGGGACTCTAGGGCTCTGGGACTTTGGGTTTTTCTTAACATTACCTCTCGGTTCTCCTGAACTCCGAATTTCTGAACTGCCAAAATTCAACACAATTGATCAGAGGACACGTGTCCCTATTAATCGAATGGTACAGATGAGTTCCAGAATTAAGGAGGAAGTTCATTCTATGTGCACTTCAACCAATTTCCCTGAACTTCGAACCATCGAACTACTCAGGGAAAATCCATGGCTCTCCTCCTCCTGGATGATCTATGGTTGAAAATCACTCTAAGACTTCAAAACTTCGAGCTTAGGCCCCTTTTTCTCAACAAAATGTAAACTTCGTCAAAGTCACGAAGTCCGAAGGACTTGGAGGTTAAATTTTGTGCACCTTTTCCAGATCGGATGGTTGGGAAGGGTCTGCTTCCCCCGCGTAGATCTTACGACTCAAATTCAATCTTGTGTTTATCAACCACGATTGTTGTGATAACTACTCCGCCACTCCACTCGAGCTTTCCATTACCACCCAGGAGCTCTCTTATCACCCTTCTCGCACTCTGTACATCAAATCCCTATGGAAATTTTACTTTAATTCCTCATACATGGCCCATCCAGGTTCAGTATTAAAACCATGGGCTCTGATACCAATTTGTAGCATCCCCAACCACCCAAGTCGAGGCATGCTACTACAATTATTCTTTGTTCAAGATCTAATACCAATGTGTAGCTTCCCCATCCACCCAAGCCAGGGCATGCCACCTTACAGAAAGACTCATTTTCATTTGCGGAAAATATCATACTTAATAAATTAAAAACAAATATCTACTTTATGTTAACATACACATAATTATGCGAAAACGTATAGTAAATAAACACATGTGTAACATACAACATATAATTAAGCATATATACAGAGTACTTGTCTGTTTAGGAAGGCCACCAACTACATGTAGACCTTCCACGAACCTCCCAACCTTAGACCATGTTGCTCCAATCTATCAGTAGTGGGTCACCCCCGAGCTAGGACTAAACTCCACCCAGGGTAAAGGGAATCCTAGGCTAGGCTAAGGTTACAAAGTCTCCAAGAAGGATTTTGTCTCTAGGAGTCCACTCAAGTCCACATCTTATAGTCCCTCATTTATCACATGCTTGTTCAACCCTAGGGAGTGTGCCCTTTCTCTGCTCGACAGTCCTTCGGTTGCCCCAACCCCCTTCCAATCAGAGTAATAACAATAGAAAAATCAAGTATCGGCTCCAGTAATGATAGCAAGCCACACTAGTCCAGAGAAACGTATGGGCAACAACAATAAAATGGCTAGGGTGTGATATGACTCAGGCACTGTACAGTCGTGCTATGATTCATAGGATTAAAATGGGTTAGCTTCACGGAGTTTGCAGGTTTCAGATCTTGCAGGATTCCATGGTGCATGCCTCCCAGCATTAAAGGAAAGAATGCCTCCCTCGATGCGTGGGTGCTTGGGAAGAATGGTCAGAATGGAAAGAACCCCCCAAACGAACTGAATTTCCCACATATAATTGGATGTGCCAAGATTGACACATGTCTCCCTTGGAGCTCGTTTCTCTCCACTTGGGATTCATTCCCTCTTCCACGAGACTTAGGATAAAACAATTATCCTCACTTTAGTCTTTAGGAAAATATAATATGATATTTTCTTGGGGTTAATCCCTCAAGCTTATCCCTTTTCCCCTAGTCTCTTAGCCCTCCCTTTCCCTACCTAGTGGAGCCAAGTCGCCCATAAATCTTTCTTCGTGGTCAGTCAGTATGTAGTGATGTGCTTTTTATTTTAATGATATGCATAATTACATATGCAAAAATAGGTTCACTGGCCTTAAGCAATCCAGGATCTCCAGCCTAATATTCACATAAACCTCCTAGCTTATGAACACTTGGCTTACCGACGTATCAACATAATTACACGTTATCAGGGGCTCGGCCTTGGGGTATTACAAAAACCCTAAGAGAACCAAATAAACCCTAAAATCTATTTATGTCAACAAACAAATTTATGAACTAAAATCTCATTTACAAACTTTTAATGAATAATATGCCATAGACATGAAACTCATCCTCCATTGAACACAAAATGGCAATTAAAAAAACCCAAAATTAGAATTATAAGGGATCCCAACGAAAGCACAATTGCTTCATAGTACTAAATCAACTTTACAGTCACCTCAATTGCTCAAAAATTTGCATCCTTGCACCTTTGGTAACCTAATGTGAACTGCACCAAAATGACACTATGGATGAGAATGTGCAATTTAATATGAGTTATATCTTTGTCCTTCATAAGATAAGTCTTTCAGCGTAAGGATGTTCCACATGAAATTAATAATGCCCATATGAAGAAAGGTTGAAATTTAGCCATCATTACTTATTAGGGGCAATACTAGTTAATGATGAACATAATGCGTACACCTTAATTTTTCCCTATAGCATCCTCCAACCATAATAAAACACAATGACACTGAGGGTAAAAACCATTCATTTAAATCATGGAAATTTTTTAAAACAAGGGTAGAAACCATTGATTAAAAATGGTATTATTCTTGAATAACATGCACCATTAACTTAATGAAAAAAATTCTCTTCATTAAAAGGTTTTGACAACCAGTTTCCCAAATTTGACATGCAAAAACAATTCCCACTCCTTTGACCTTGATCAATGTCAACAACCACTCCATCCAAATCAAAACTATCTAAAATGGATCACTATATAAATGGTCATCTATTTTGGTATTTCCTAAGTGAAAAATATTAGAGCCATGGACTTGTAGGGCCCATTTTAGTGGCAGGCCCTATTTTACTAATTTGGGGTCTTGAAACTTTTGAATCCCATTTAGGACATTAAATGACCATTTTTTCAATCAAAACGTTGCAAACAATTTTTTCAACCCGCCAATGTTAATCTACACTTTGAAAGCTTTCCAACAAAACAAATATCACCTCAATCGAACTTTGCATGAGTAAGTTATGTCTCCCACAAGTTGACATGTGCTTTTGACCACCATCGTACCAAGTGGATGCCACATAAGTTCCCATTATTCACACATGTGGATTTAGAAACACGTGGACTTTCAAGAAGATTAGAGGGTCTCTATACAACCACGGGGACAAGTTAAACATGGGGTTGTTAGAAAATGAATGGGATCCATTCTTAGTGTATTGATTTATCTATAGTTGAACAGAGCAAAGGAATGGGATATTATTGTGCACAAAAGAGATGTAGAAGAGCCTCTAGCAATGATATAAGCCACAATGTCTACAACAACTCCATAGTTAGTTCATCTTTCTTTGTATTTGCATTTCATCTCTAAGATTAAAAGAGCAATGCACAGTGATCACTTTCTCGTCGGGTTTTCCCAAGATATATTTTTTGTTAATTTTGTGAATGGTGGCATTATTTCATTCTCGACTTATTTCAATGTTTTGAGTTTTAAGCTTTCTATATTACATTTTGATTTTAAGTAGACATTGCATAACAAATATTTCACAAACTTGAAAGTTATGTTATGACAAATAGTGTCAATGGAATATCCATGGTGGCCAATAGATCATATTGATATCAAAGTAGTGTTCTTTGGGGTATTTTTGGGAAATGCATGATAAAAAATTGGCTTAAAGAAATAAATCTCAAACTCAAACCCTAGCCATGGCGAATGAGTACATTAACAATCCAAGGGATGAATTGGAGAAGAGATTTTTAATGTTTGAAGCACAAATCTCTTATATCTCTCACAACATGGCGATCCTCGTGGTAGGACTAGAAAACAAGTCTAGACCTTCCAAGGAGTTTGGTAACTCTAACTCAGATATTGGCTCTAGCAAGAAATTCGAAGACAAAGAAGAAACATAAAATGAACCAAAGAAAGAGAGACCAAGTTCTAGCATCACCTCTTTCCGATCTTTGTTCAAAGTGGAAGTACAAGTGAACATCAAACCCTATCAAGGTGAGATTGATGTTGTTAAGTTGAATCAATGGTGGAAACAATTAAAATTATATTCCACTATTCAACATAGGAGAAGAGAAAAGGATATCATCATTTTCTCCAATGAAGTTAGAAGTCCATGCCTAAACTTGGTGGGAAAGCAACATAAAGACATTTAAGTTGGATGGTGATCCCCTGGTAACTAAGCATGAAGTTTTTAAAACCACCATTAAGTCCTAGTTTTACCCTATTGGGTATGAAGAAGACCAATGTATCTGTTAGCATTACTTTCCGAAAAATAAAGAGAAAAGTGTAATGAAGTAGACCATTGAGTTCAAAGAATAAGCCATTATGTTTGGAATATCTCCTAAGGCCCAAAATGTACTCAAGTTTCTAGGGGGTCTCCATAGTTATTTAAGGAGGCAAGTGATGCTCTTTAATCCTAGGATGCCTGACAAGGTCTATGTGCGAGCATGGTGTTTAAAAATGGACAAGAATAAAGAATCAAATGGTTCCAAACAAACAAATTTCCAAAGCACTTCCAAGGAGGGAAAGAAGAAGTGGAAAGGATAGGAAGACAACAACCACAGCATGTCAATGCAAGGATCCAAGAAGCCACTATAACCATTGTAATATCAATGGTCATACTGAAGAGAAGTGTTGGAAGCCACATTCAAAGATTAATCCAAGAACCAAAAGAAAAAGGCCAAGACGAACATGTTCGTTGTTGATTTAAACAATTAGGTAGAGACCAATGCAAATATAGATGAAATGGTTATTTAAACTACTATGTAGAAGGAGGTGAATGTAAGTAGCTTACATCCTAAGCAAGAGAAGGAAATGACTAAACTCTTCCATATCCAGATCTAGGTCAAGGAGACAAAGGTGGATGGTCTATTTGACTTTGGTTTGCTAGTCAACCTCATTGCAGATAATCTGGTAAGTAACTTGGAATGGAAAATCATGACCATCCTTGCCCATACACATTAGGATGGGAAAACAAGGATGAAGAGCTCAAGGTCACTAAGTAGAGTAAGCACAAATTTTCTAAGAGTGTAAACTGCATTGACGAAGAGGTAACTATATTACAACTTGATGTGTGTGATGTAGTCTTTGGAAGCACCTACATGTACATCAAGGATGTGATCTTCATGAGGAGAGAAAACCAATACCACTTGATCAAGGATAGGTAGTCTGTCATAAATGTGCATAAACGTAAATTAAAGAACTCTCTAGTAAGTGCTAACCAAGCCAAGAAACCAATTAGCTCAAGTACGAAGCTCATATTTTTCTTCTTGAGACGTAATTAGCAAGGAGATGAATCGATAAATGTAAAGGCATATCTAGAGAATGTATTGAAAAGCAAAAACCCTAGCTGGAGGAAATTTTGCAAGCATATAAAGAAGTGTTTCCAAGAGCATAAAGGGTTACTACCTAAGAGGGAATTGGAGCACAAGATACAATGGTTGATTGAATCTCCATCGCCAAACATATAATTATACAAACAATCCATACTAGAAGTAGACAAAATGAAGAAATAGTTGTGAAACCTTCTTGGACCAAAGAGTAATTTGACCAAGTACCACACCTTGTGGGGTAGTGCCCAAGAAAGATGGGACTTGGAGAATGTGTATCGACTACAAAGTTCTCAATAAGACCACTTTCAAGAATCAATACCCTTTGCCAATGATCGATGACTTGTTAGATATGTTCTAGCATTCCAAGTACTTCACCATGCTCTCAAATTAGGATACCACTAGATATGAATAGAGGAAGATCCCGAGAAAAATGTCCTCAAGACAATTTGAGATTTATATGAATGGTTGGTAATAACTTTTGGTTTATGTCAAGCACAAACAACATTTATGTTTAATGAAAGATGTATTACATCCCTTTCTAGACTGATTTGTAATAGTGTACTTGGATGATATTATTGATTTTTAGCTTTCCTTGTTAAGAGCATGCATCACATTTAATGCAGGTGTTAGATACCCCCAAAAAGCATCAACTATTCACAAACCTTATGAAAAGTGAATTTTCCCAAGAGTACTTAGTGTACTTGGGGTACATAATTGATGGGGAACTTAGGATTGATCCTGAAAAATGTAGACCATTATCAAGTGGCCAACTCCTACCAGTGACACTGAAGTTACGAGCTTTGATGGAGTAGCACAATACCTTCGAAATTGTATAACATCATTTTCAGCTATGGTTGCACCACTCCATGCCATAAAGAAAGTAACATGAGTTTCCAGTAGGGAAAGAATCAACAAAAGGATTTTGAAGAGTTGAAATGAAAGATTAGTCAAGCACCAATGCTCCCAATATCTAATTTGCAAAATCCCTTTGAAGTGGAGATGGATGCAAGTGAATATGCTACGAGAACAATCTTGATGCAAGGAGGTGAGCCAATACACTATCATTATAAAATGATTCTTGGCTTGGTCCTCAACTACCTCACATATGACAAAGAGATTTATGCTCTGGTGCAAATTGTTTAGAGATGGAAGAACTTTGTAATGGGCAAAGAAAACATCATCTACATAGATCACCAATAGTTGCAATTTTGCAAGCGTACGTAAGCTTCAACAAATAAGACACTACAAGTGGATGGGATTTTTGCAACAATTTTGTCTTATCATCAAGTGTGAGAAAGGCAACATTGATAAGCTAGTATACATGCTTTCGAAGCCACACACACCTAAGATCACGGCTTTGGGCACTCTGATGTACATGGAGCCTTTCACCCACGATGTATACAATGAGGAATACATATAATACAAGGACTTCAAGGAGGTAGTTCGACAACAAGAAGGGCATGTTTGTGAAGAAGAGTGTGATAGCGACATTGACTACCATCTCCAACTTGATGGGTTGCTCTACAAGTTGGATAAGCTTCATCTTACTAAAAGAGAAAAATTGCAATGTATAAGTGAGGCTCACACCTCCTAAGGTGTAGGTCATTTCGATGATGGAAAAATGAACAACTTATAGAGGTATGTGTATTGGCCTAGAATGCAAGATGTAGCTCAATTTATTAGAGGATGAATACTGTGATGTACCAACAAACTTAGTAATAAAAAATAAAGGTTTATATCTTTCCTTACCTATGCCTACTACACCATGGGATAACATCTCCATGGATTTCGTGGGTGGTTTTCCAACTTGAACCGGGAAAGGACATGACTATATATTTGTGGTAGTGGACAAGTTTAGTAAGATGTGCATTCTCATGCCTTGTAAAAATACCATCAATAGACAAGATGTAGTGATCATGTTCTTTGAAAAGGTCTAGGTGCACTTTAGGATACCAAGGAGTATCATCTTAGACAAAGATACAAAATGTTTCAATGTCTTTTAGCCTACCCTTTAGGAGAAAATGGACAACAAGTCGAAGAAATCTACAACTTTCTATCCACAGATGAATGGGTAGAAAAAATTAATGAATGTGATATTGGTTTAAAATTTGAAGGAGTACAATCAAAAGTATTCAAGGCCTATGACAAAAAACATATTTATATTTAACAATTTTATAACAGAGCAATCCACACTTCCACTAGTGAGTCCCCTTTTGAAACATGTTTTGAATATTTGCCACCTTCGTCTATAAATGTTGTATATAGATAGTGAGGAGCAAAAGAAGAAACCATATAAAAGCATTGAAGGCTAAAATATTCATTGATGAGATCAAGTATATCCATTTGCAAGTACAAGGGACATTGAAGAAGTCATCAGAAAAGTAAAAGGCTCGACATGACCAATGCATAATTGAGAAGACATTCAAGACAGGAGACCAAGTCTAGCTACATCTAATCAAAGAAAGGCTACAAGGTACTAGTAAAAATATTAAATTTTTGTGGTATGGTCCTTTTGAAGTGTTAAGAGGTATGTGATCACTAATAATGCGTACAGAATCAACGTACATCCATACATACATGGTTACTCAGTAATGAATGTTGAAAATTTGAAACTCTATAAGCATGTCATGTTAGACCAAACAAATGACAACTAAGTCTTAATTACCTTAAAGGACTTACCACCAAAAGATCACACGAAGTTATGTCCAAAACAATTAAACAAGGCAACAAGAACTCTGGCAATTTGGGTTAAAGGACAACTTTCAAACAAGGCCAAATGGCACTTAAGGGAGAAATTGAAAAGTTCCATCATGTCCTTTAGTAAATGATTTTGGGGACCAAAAGCCTCCCAAAATGTGGAGAGCTAAAATGGATAACTATATTATTCATCATATATTTTGATACTTTAAGTGGAAAAATTAGAGCCATGAACTTTTAGAACCCATTTTAGGGTTAGGTCATATTTTGGTTATTTGGGGTCCTAAAACTTTTGAACCATGTTTAGATCATTAATAGTGATTTTGAGATCACCCAACCCCCAAATATTGTTCTACACATAAGATTTTTCCAATAGTACAAAGGTCACCTCAATCAAAGTCACCAACAGAAAGGTCACCTCAATTGTTCTAATATCGTAGCATTGATTAAAACTCTAAAAGTGTCAAAAAATAATCCTAACTAACAACCCTAAAACCTTTGATTAATAGAAATTACATATTTTAAATAATTAATATCCCATGGACATGAAACTCGTCCTCCTTCGAACACAAAATGGGAACTAGAAAACCCTAAACACATAATTATAAAGGATAAATTCAATTGAAACACAATTGCTTTATAATATGATATCAACTTTAACCTCATCCTCATTTCTTAATTTGCACATGTATGCCCCGAGTGACTTAAGGTAAACTGCACCAAAATGAAGCTCTGGATGAAAATGTGCAATTTAATGAGCCATATCTCCAAACCCCTATGAGATAACACCTTCACCACGAGGATGTTCCATATTTTGTGGGCGATGCCAGTGAATAATGAACTTATGCCAACACCTCAACTTTTCCCTATGGTATCCTCTATCCTTAATAAAAAGAAATGAAACCAAGTGTAAAATCCATTAATTCAAAATTATGACAATTTAAAAACAAGTGTAGAAACTATTGATTAATAATTGTGTCACTACTGAATAACAAACACCTTGAATTTATAAAAACATTCCATTAATTAAAAATTATGGCAAATTGAAAACCAAAAAAGGAGACAGAGAAAGACCAACCAAGTTTAAGTGTCATCATTTCTTCATAATCTCTATTTAAAATGAAAGCAAAAGTGGACATCAAGCCCTACCAAGGTAAGGTAGTTTGCCAAATTACTCCTTGCTCTAGCAATTGCTACAATTGTTTTTTCACTTCATCTGCTTCCAGAATGGACTGTCTATATAGCCCAATATTTGGCAATGGGGAGTTAAGCAACAATTATATCTCATGTTCCACTCACCTCTTAGATGGAAACCCTTTAAGCTCCTAAAACACTTCTTGTATGCCTGTAACAACTCTTCCAACTAATGTTTCTTCTCTTTAATAACGCTTTCTAGAGATGCCTTTTTTTTACTAATTGATCCCCTTGTTGATTCTCTCTTAATAAAAGTAATACAAACTTCGTACTAAAGCTAATTAATTTCTTAGCTTGGTTAACACTTACCAAAGAGATCTTGGATTTATCGTTTTGCATTGATGATGAAAGACTTGCCATCCTTGATAATGGGTAACTAGTTTTCTCTCCCATGAGATTGTGTCCCTCATACCCATGTAGGGGCTTCCAAACACTACACCATACACATCAAGTAGTACTACATTGACCTCCACTTCATCAATATAGTTTGCATTTATAAAAAATTTGATCTTACATTGTTTAGTAACCTTGAGCTCTACATCCTTATTTACCCATCCAAATGGATAAGGGTTAGAATGATCATGAAATTCAAATCCAAGCTTGTTGACCAAATCTTCTGCTATGAGGTTGGCTTGTGAATTGAAATCAAATAGAGCATCCACATTTGTCTTTTTTCGCTTAATCTTTAGTATGGAAGAGTTTAGTCATCTCCTTCTCTTCCATGTGATGACGACTACTTAGGTTGACCTCTTTTTGCACTATAGTGTGCATACAATATTTTTATCTACATCCGAGATGATCTCTATCTAGTTGCCTAAATCCATGGCTAACAGGTTCATCTTCTTGGCATCCTTCTTACGACTCTTTGGATTCAGCTTTGGATGTAGCTTCCAACACTTTTATTTGGTATGACCATCAATATTACAATGGTTGTTTGGATCCTTGCATTGATGTGCAATGGTTGTTTGCTTGTCTTTCCTTTCCACTTCTTCTTTCCCTCCTTGGAAGTATCTTGGTGGTCTTTCTATTTGAAAACACCTGGTTGTCCCTTCTTATTGTCGATATTCTCTAGGTATTGTGCTTGCACATAGGCCTCATCAATTGTCCTAGGTTTAAAAAGCATCACTTGCTTCCGTAAATGATTGTGCAGACCCCTCGGATATGAGAAAATCTATATTCTTGGGAGATATATTGAACATGATTGCTATTTTTGGAAATTCAGTGGTGTACACTTGCACACTCTACCCTTGTCTCTACCTAATTTGGTGCCAACAAATCCACCACTCCCCTACATACCTAATAGGGTAGAACTGGGACTTGATAAGGGTTTAAAAACCTCCCACTTAGTTATTAAGGGATCACCCCCATCCTAAGTGTCTTCTGGTGGCACTCTAATTTCAGTTGGACAAATGAAATGTTTTTCTCTTCTCTTGTGTTGTGGACACTAAAATAAAATTTTAACTCTTGATTCACTTGGTTGATTTTAGCTATTGATTAGTTTTGGTAGGAAGTTTATATTATTTTTCTTAAGAGAGAATCAACCAAGTGATGAATCAACGAAAGTAAAGGCATCTCTTGAGGGATGTACTAAAAAAATAAAACATCATAGTACCCAAGAAGGATTGGACTTGGAAAATGTGCATCGACTTCAAAGCTTTGAACAACATCACCCTCAAGAATTGGTAACCCTCTACCCAAGATCGACGATTTATTAAAGCATTCACAACATGCCAAGTATTTCACCAAGTTAAATCTCAAATCAAAATACCACCACGTACAAGTAAAAAAAAAAGACACCTAAAAGATTGCTTTCAAGGCAAGGAAAAGTCTATATGAGGCATCAAACAACACTTTTTGGGGTCAAAACTTGGTGAAAACTTTGTGATCTTAGCTCAAACCTCTTGACTTTGTTTTACATAATGAAAGTTTTCCAACAATACAAAAATCACCTCAATCGAAGTTCATAAGTGAAAGTTATGCCTCCCACAAGTTGACCTACCTTGTTGACCACCATGGTATCAAGTGGATGCCACGTTAATCCCCATTACTCACACATGTGAGACTAGTCACATGTGGACTCTCAAGAAGATTCTAGAAGACTCAAAAACCTTTACATTAATTGACAATTGAGGCATGCAAAAACCCTAACCCTAACCTTAGACGATTGTTAAACTATACCAAGAAAGAAAGGGGTTCCATCCTTTGTTTCATAATTAACTAGACCATCTAAGAATTAGGATATTGAAGCATAACAACAAGTGATAAAAGGTGGAGGTATTTGTTTTGTTTTTGTATTTTATAGTAAGAAAAAAAGAGCATAGCATATCCAATTTATAACAATTTACATCACATTGATTGATTCAAAATTATGACAATTTAAAACCAAGTATAGTAACATAACTGTTATGTTGACATGCACCTTGAACTAATGAAAAGAATCCATTAATTAAAAATTATGGCAATTTGAAGCTGTGTTGAAACCATACATTAAAAATTATGTTATTTTAGAATAACAATCCATCTTAACATAAGGGCGAAAAAACTCCACTCCTTCGACCTTGATCTATCTCAGCACACCATAATATTATTGTTAGCTCCCAAAATGAACCCGTCCCTTTGGTCACTTTTTGTGGTGGATAGAATGGCTATTGGTAGTTTCCTAAATTCATTTTTGAGTTTTTCTAGTTGCAAAACTTAGGTTTTGGTTTTTGTTTTATAGAAAAATATGACCCATAAAAGTCTTCTTTTCAAAATTTTCATAATTCACTTTCAACAGCTAACGTGTCTCCAAAAGATGAGTGTTAGCTGGGGAAAGTGGCGACTTTCAGTAGCTAAAGAGCGTCTCTCATAGGTCTGTGCGCTGTTGAAAGTGTTGAATTCCAAAATATCCAAAGAAGCAGTGTCGCGGGTCGTGCGCTGGTGAAAGTGGTAAGTTTCTACAGCTGAGAGGCGTGTTCCACGGGCCGTTGGTTGGAGAAAGCAGGAATCACGTGCACTTATCCACGTTTCAAAATCAAATCATGATATGATCAAATCATGCCATGAGATCAGAAGGACGCGCTGGTGAAAGTGGGTAATCATTTAAACTCGAGTTCCACATCCCAGTCGGATTACATCTCGGATCCGACTCAGAAACTCACGCTCCACAATCATTGCATCAGGGATGGCAAGTTCGAATTCAGTGGTGCAGGTACAGAGGATGTACTGTCGTTCTGAAAACATCAAATCAAGGCATTGCTTCCATATCACACCCTATTCACGGAGGTCTGTTAAAGTTTCAAATGTTTTAAAACAGAGCCGACTCCCGAAGTGCTTTCAACAGCGTAGAACCTTGGCTCGAACAACAGTTGCAGGGGTTAATATACATAATTGTTTGGATTTTCGAGCTATAGAATGGCGAGGAGATGCAATGGTTCTCTACTCAGGAGAGAGATGGATAGCCTGTCTTTTTTACAGACACATCCCGAAGTCCAGAAACATTTTTCAAGCGCAGGGTGTATTGAATTCATTGAGAGGTTGCAAAATGGTTGCCACCAGTCTACAGCATAAGCTTTTGCCAAGAATTTCGATGGGAACAAATCTCGTGTTGGGTCCATGGAAATTAGAGTATATGAAGCTGCCATTGCTACAGCAACAAGCCTACCAAGAACGGGCCAGAGCTGGTTCAAAACCACTGCCCCCAAAAATTTGAATTTCAGAGCTTATTTGAAAGAAGAGTTCAGGCACAAGGCATTGAAAAAGGGTATGCTGGTTTCCTATCTAGAAGAAGAATGTCAGGAGTTGTTCAAAGGCATCCAACTCTACATTACCTCGGAGGGCAGGTATGATAAAC
>CBVK0100129070.1:0-12697 GCA_900067695.1 Picea abies
CTAATCCCTCCCATTTAGCAAGGACCCTTAACCCAGTCTCTGATTAGAAAACCTTATAAAAACAACTGAAAGCTAACTAATTCTACAGAGAACAGGACCTTCTAATCCCTCCCATTTAGTAGGGACCCTTAACCTAGTCTCTGATTAGCAAAACTTATAAAATATTCACACAAGATTGCCAATTAAAATGATTGTGAAAATAGTGTAACACTCAATAAAATAAAGTTCCTAACAAGACAGAGTTCAGTAGTGTTTCAACAAAGCATAATTCATTAAAAGTAGTGTTTCAGCAAGATAGAAGTTAATCAAGGCATAAACAGAAATTACACTAACACACTGTAAAACTAGCGGGTGAATCTTGTGAAGAAGGTGGGCCCTCCCTTCTCACAAGATTCCCCTGAAATGAAAAGGCTAGAGGAGGATGTTCAAAACAGTCTTTTATTCATCTATCAAAGTATCATATTACAATCTGGAAATGAAGTACGTCCCTCTCTCTGAAGCTTTCTTAATACATAAAAACTTGGATCCATCGAATGATGATTTTCTCTTATTTAAAGAGGGAACCCCCTTCGATACAATTGATCAAAAATTACAATGTATATTTGAGTCCTATTCTTAGTAAGATCGACTTTCTAAACCAGAATAAGATGTCCTAGTCTCGCACAACAGAATGCTATTACAAGTGCTGAATAAGGTGTTGCTGTTACGGCTGGAGTAAGAGTTCCTTCTCATTGCTGCTGATGCTGTTTCAGCATCGCAAATCGCGGGCTGTTTCATCCACGGGATTTGCGCTCTTGACTATTTCAACATTCCCATGTAGGAGTGATGGTAGGAGTGATGGTTGGTGCTTGGCTCACGTGCGACTGTTGTAGAGTTGTTGTTGACCGCTGACTGTGTAACGACTTCCTTTGTGTTTCAACATCGTCGGTCCTGGGCTGTGTAATGACTTCCTCTGTGTTTCAGCATCTGCGACCCTGGACTGTGTAACAGTTCTGTGTTTCAGCATCTGCGACCCTGGACTGTGTAACAACTCTGTGTTTCAGCATCTGCGACCCTGGACTGTGTAACAACTCTGTGTTTCAGCATCTACGACCCTGGACTGTGTAACAGTTCTGTGTTTCATCATCAGGCCTCAAATGCTAATTTGCAGTTTGAACTGTTTCAACACTTATACATTTCTAATCAATGGTTAAGTACGAGAGTGATGTAAAATATTATGCAAAACAGATTAAACGTATAGTAATGAGAAGGGACGTTGTATACCTTTGGAATGATCAGATAAAGTGATAGTATGAGTTTAAATGTGGGTGATCAAGAGTGTAATAGTGGCAAAAAGTATAGGCAAAAAGGTACATTGTGTGGTCCTAACACCTGTTCCTAATGGTCCCTCTAAAATAGGGTAACGGTTATTATAATTTTTTTCTCATTTGTAACTGGTCTCTAATCTTAGAACGATGAGAAGTTTGAACGTTTTTTATTCCATGAAGAAACCTTCACTATATATATATATTATCTCGAGAAGATAGAAGGATGAAAAAGAGAGGAGCCTGCCCTCTGTGCAGGAAGACCTTTGTAAATTTTGGGGCTAGAATGAATATATAAATGCAGAAGTGGATTGTGGATCGTTTATGAAAAGATTCTAACTGGGAGTGTTATGAGTCTTGTTTTACCTTCTCAGTATGTGTTTCCTGTGATCTTTTATTCCATATACATTTTTCTTCCGTTTAAATCAGAGAGCTCAAAAACCCAGAATTCATCATTTGATGCTCTTGGCTTAGCGATTTAATCTATGTTTATCTCTTCTGAACTATTTCAGTATTCATTCCAATAATGCTCTGATATAGTTATGTGTTTCCTTTTCCTCTGATGCCATGCAAATTTTTCAGATATAAACTCAAAGTTACAACCTGATTTATCCTTTTCCTCTTAATAGTTTGCAGATTTGACAATGCATTGTTCATTCTAGACTCCATATCCCAAATGTCATCTCCCTCCTCCAGTCATTTTATTACAAACCCCGAAACAAACCAAATCTAGCCACCGATTTCCATATATATATCAAGTGACATGAGAGAGCCCTCTCTAAGTTGAGTAGGCTAGTGCCTCAGCTCTAAATCTGGTTGAAACAGTTACCTCTGTCGTTTGTCTATTCAGCCGGGCAAAATTTACAGAGTGCTAACAAGACCAATAAATAATTACATTTGAATGCTCAAATAGGAGAATATGATATAGACTATGTGGTCCTCGACTTAAGGTCGGAGGTCAATGTCACGACGAAGCAAACTTGGGCACTAATGGGAAAACCTAGACTGATCTATTCCCCTATCAGGCTCATGATGGCTAATCAGCAGGCTGTAAGCCCCTTTGGCAGACTAGAACATTACCCTGTGGACATTGATGGAGTAAGAACGTTTGTAGATTTTGAGGTAATTGAGATAGTTGATGATAGTTGTCCTTACCCTGCGTTGTTAGGAATTGATTGGGCCTTCAATAGTTCCATTGTGGTTGATTTAAAGAAGAGACGTATGACTTTTGAAAAAGATGGCCTTAGGGTCATTTCACCCTTAGATCCAGATGCAGGTCAACGATACACAAAACCTATCAGAGAAGAAGACCACACTTATGAACTGGAAAACATATACAAATTAACATCCAGACAATAGGATTACATTAATCCTACAACCGATGGGAACCTAAGTTGGCGAAGTGATAACGCATGTTCATCAGACTCAAAAGAAGCACCAGAGAATTGACATAATAAAATGTATGAAGCATCTACAAGGAGATGTGCTAGACTAACTAGAGAAGTTTGCTGGATCGACACAACAGTAAGTAACTTACCCACCTTTGATGGTCTAAATCCTTTAGAAACCTTCTTGTCGGACTTTGAAGAAAGCGTACCAATGCAACAAAGATTGTTGGCGATGGATGAGGCCCTGAGAGCAACCCCAACAAGATGGTGGTGGGCACACAAAGGTAATATTACAGATTGGGTACAATTTTATACCTTGATGATAATGTGGTTCTCAGCACAAGTAGAAGGCTGTGAAGTTCAATACATAGGTCGAAGCTGCCCAAAGGAACATGTGCGAAGCTGCGAGGAATCCTAGAGCAACATTCCTCAAGAACAATGGGTACACAAATTCATCAACACACTGGACACGACACCTATCAACTGGTACCTTCAAGCAGAGTTGCGCCTCATCACTACAGATTGGAAAGGTATGACTCAGAATTTTGTAACCACCTTCTTATTTGAAAGTCAATATCCTTCAGTAGATCAAGCACTATAGATTGTCAGACATAAATTATTTGAGGAGGACTCTAGCCTCCCTTTGGAGCAAGACGAGGACGAATGGACTGCACCTCTACAAAAATTGCAAGGCTGTTACAACATCAATGCTGATGAAGACGATGTTCCAAGAAAGGTGAACATTACAAAAATAGAAGGCCAAAGAGATGTGGAAGGACCAGGAGTTGAGTTACCATTCATTGGACACCCAATCAAGATTAAGAAGGTCAATATTGGAACATAATAGACACCGAAGCTTGCAAATGTTGGAGATTATTGGGATGCTGCCACTATTGACAAGATTACAAAATTACTGTATGAATATCAGGACTTGTTTCCAACCAAGTTCACTGATATAAAGGGCATTAAAGGGCCTATGGGAGAGATGAGGATCCCTTTGAAGCCAGATGCTAGACCAGTCAAACAAAGACCTTACATATTGAACCCTAAATATAAGGAGAAAGTGAAGATTGAGCTCAACAGAATTCTGGAAGTAGGGATCATAGAACCTGTCGAAGAGTCAGAATGGATTAGCCCTATGGTGGTACAAGACAAGAAGATGAGAGAGATCATGATATGTGTAGATCTCAGGAAGCTGAATGATGCTTGTTTTCATGACCCCTTCCCTACACCATTTACTAATGAAGTGTTAGATAATGTGGGAGGCCAGGAACTATATTCTTTTACAGACGGATTTTTTAGGATACCATCAGATCCAGATTGCCAAGGAAGATCGCCATAAGACCACATTTGCAACAGAATGGGAGTCCTCTCAGTATACAGTGATGCCATTTGGATTGAAGAATTCCCCAGCTGTCTTTTCCAGGGTGGTGGTCGAAGCATTCAAGGAATTTCTGCATAAATTTCTAGAACCATATTTTGATGATTGGACTGTTTTTAGTTTATTAAATAATCATATTGAATGTCTAAGGCTAATGTTGGAAAAATGTAGGAAGTGTCAAATTGCTTTGAATATAAAGAAGTGCATCTTCTTCTCACCATTTGGAGTGTTGTTAGGTCATATTGTATGCAAGCAGGGATTGCTAGTTGATCCATCTAAAATTGCCATTATAGTTGATCTGCCACCTCCTACTTCAGTCAAACAATTGTGCATTGCGCTAGGACACACATGATATTATAGGAAGTTCATTAAAGGATATGCTCAGATCACAACACCCATGGAGAAGCTTTTGAAGAAAGATTGTCAGTTTAGTTGGACAAAAGAATGCCAGTAGAGCTTCGACACACTGAAATAAAAAATGGTTACTACGCCTATTCTGGTTTTCCTAGATTGAAACAAGGAATTTCATGTGCATTTTGATGCATCTTCCATTGCTTTAGGAGTTGTGTTAGCACAACCTGGAGGAGGAGATATTGACCACCCGTTAGCTTTTTCTAGTAGGAAGCTATCAACTGCTGAGATCAATTACACCACCACTAAGCAAGAAGGGTTAGCCATGGTGTATGCATTGCAAAAATTTCACCACTACTTGTTGGGAGGACACTTTAAAATGTTTACTGATCACTCCGTGCTGAAATACCTAGTCAAAAATCCAGTGTTGGGGGGAAGGATATGCAGATGGCTTCTACTATTTCAAGAATATGATTTTGAGATCATAGTAAAGCCAGGGAGAATGAACAAAGGTCCTGATCACTTGTCAAGGTTGGAACATGGTGAAGAGTCGACCAATTTGGAGGATGCACTACTAGATGCACAACTACTGGCCATTAGAAATATCAATGAACACTTCACAAAGAATGGCACCTAGTGAGTACACAATTCCTTAGAAGAAACAACTAGTAGTATGCACTACAGACTTCTCACTTATAGCTGGACATCTATACAATATGGGACCTGATGATATATTGAGAAGGTGTGTTATGGAGGTAGAGCGCCCACTGATCCTTGCAGAAGCTCATGAAGGCATTGCAGGAGGATATTATGCAGGGAAAACAACTGTGTAGAAGGTTCTTAGAGCTGGCCTTTGGTGGCCTACCTTACACAGAGACGCTAAAGACTATTCCAGAGCCTGCGACGTATGCCAAAGATTTGGGAAACCATCTAGAAGAGATGAAATGCCATTAACACCACAACTGACCCTACAAGCATTCGATAAATGGGCCATTGACTTCATTGGACCTATAAACCCACCAGGAAAGCATATAGGATCAAGGTACATAATTACATCAACATAATACGTGACCAGATGGGCTGAAGCAAGAGCAGTTAAGGACTGTAGTGTGACTACAACTACGCGCTTCATATTTGACGACATCATAACCAAGTTTGGATGCCCAAAGATCCTAATGAGCGATCAAGGCACACATTTCATCAATAAGACTCTTGAAGCCTTGACTGAGGAATTTGCAGTCTGCCATCATAAGATCACACCTTACCATCCACAAGAAAATGGGATAGTCGAAGCATTCAACAAGATCTTAGAGACAACGCTGACGAAGATTTACAGTGTGAATAGGGATGACTGGGATTTAAGAGTACTAGCAGTATTATGGGCCTATAGAACCACTTGCAAGAAGCTAACAATGCAGACCCCCTTCAAGTTGGTTTATGGTCTCAAAGCTATTGTTCCAATGGAATACTTGATGCCAAGCTTACAAATTGCTACCTTTACATATATGGATGACACTGACACTCTTCAAGAGAGACTTGCATAGTTGGTCAAACTAGAAGCAGACAGATTTATTGCAGGATTCCATTAGCAAGTACATAAGGAAAGAGAGAAGGGCTATCATGCCAGACACATCAAGAAGAAGGCATTCAAATAAGGTGATCTAGTACTGATATACGATAGTAAGTTCAACAAACATCCTGGGAAGTTCATAACACATTGGCTAGGGCCATACGAGATCGCCTATGTTACAGAAGGAGGAGCTGCGCAATTGAAGACTCTGAATGGAGAATGGAAGGAAGGATTAGTGAATGGAAGCCGACTGAAGTTGTACTATCACAACCAGCTGCCTCGCAACTCTTAATAAAAGCATAAAGAAAAGGGTCTAGGTACCAGGTGTAGTTGAAACTGGGTACCAGACACAGAAAAGATAGTATGCATAAGGGAATGAGAGTAGGCATAGAGTAGAAAGCAAAGGCTGCACTGGACAGTCTGAAGTCAAAGTAAAACATAAGAATCAGATCTGAAGTGCTTTGGGACAAGTCACATGTGAGTGTTGGGGGTCTGTTGGCCCTTGGTTATGGAAGTACATGAAGATCAAGGAAGAAAAGGGAGAAAGTGAACTTCGCAGAAGACACAGTGACTGTTACTGGGTCGAAGTGAGCAAAGAGTAGAAAAGGCAGAGCGAAGTCTGAGAAAATAATTCATTGGACAAGGACATCGAGGATGATGGATCAACAAGAAATAAGGATTGTGGACAACTTAGCAAGAAGAAAAATCTACCATTAGATGCTTTGGAGCACCACGTGAAAAGGGAGGAAAGCCAGGCTGGTGAAGCCCTGGAAACGTGGGTCAAGTTGACCTAGGGTTTTAGACACCTAGGGTTTTGGCATCTAGGGTTTGGACACCTAGGTTTCGGCTTAAGGATGTCAGTATGTGATTGTAATGTATAAATAAGAACCTATATGAGGGAAGAGGGTTTGTTCAGGTTCAAGTTACTCGATCTAGTTGTTGTTGGTATGTTGTGAGAGAGATGTGAGAGCCTTCTGGTATTGTAAGAGCTTCAACTGGGTGCGAAGATCAACCCTACAGCTGGGTGCACAGGGAGGGGAGAGAAAGAGAGGATAAGAGAGAAGATCTTCTAGCTAAGAGCGCAAACAAGAACTGTATGCTTCATCTTAATATATTATAAAGCACAGTTTCGTGGACGTAGCCCTAGAGGGAGGGTGAACCACGTATATTTTGTGTCGTGTGTGATTGGTATTCTGTCTCTATCATTGATATATTGTGATTGCATTACTATGCTAGATATGATAAGTAGATGTGCAGAGTAGATCCTAGCTGATAAGTGATATATAAATGTTGTGTTATTGTATTAGATCCACTTGATATTCCCCTTGGTTCCAGACATCTCTGTCCTGCAGCCCCCCCATAACTACTTCGGGTGAGACTGCATCTGCTTTGCAGGTGTTTCTGAAAGGGCTAGTAGTTAGGGCTTGTTGGTGCACTCTTGGAGATAAACCTCGGGTCTGCCCTTGTGCCAACAGGTAATCAAGTGGTTTCTGCCATGTTCGACATCAAGACATTTATTCACATGGCTAGATTCATACTATTACAGGATAAGGATGAATACCCTAGGTTGGACGCTTAATCTGTTATGTGTTTTTCCCTGGCTATGATGGAGATCATTTGAGCATGTAAAATATTTCAGTACAATCACCATGCTAGCAATCTTACTGATATATACACTATCACATAGATCCACATTGTATTGATCCATGGCTATGTTTTGTCATTTCGTAGCTCCACTGTGTATTTTTCATGACTGAGATTAGTTCATGTCATGGAGGTGTGGATCCATGTTGTATCTCTGGTGGCCATATTCTTAGTCAGTATTCTCATGGATCCACAATGTATTGGTCGGTGAACATGCTTTGAGTCATCTCGTATTCCTAGCATAGGTATATTTGCCTCGAAAATGGAACATATTTGTATACTGATTGATGTTTGTTTGTAGCTTATACCAGGTTCTCCTACTTTAGCACCCTTGCATTGAATAATTTTTAAAGTGTTTCGGCCACCAGTTTCTCTTCTGACCTCACACTTCAGGAGGCATCTGTGACATGCCAAAATGTCACACTTGAGTGTCACACCCTAACCGTCGCAAGTGTCACAAAGTGATGTATGCACCTTGTTAAGTGTCACATGCATTGTTTCAAGTTTTGTATGCACCTTACCAAGTGTCACACTCACTTTTCTAAGTGTCACAACCCCTTGACACCATGAAATACATTTGTCGCAATCCCTAAGTCATGTTGGAAGAAGAAGCCCTATCATTTGACAGTCAAAACATGCCTTTTACTTGGAAAATCAACCATTTTTTGAGCATTTATGAAGGGTGGCACCCCCTTACCCATGTATAGGGAGCACCGATGCTCCCCTTTCCATGTTAAGGGAGGGCCACTTTTGTCCACTAGTGCTCTTTCTCTAACTAAGGGGGAGCACCACTTTTAGTTAGAGGAAATACAAGAGAATCTCGCCTCTTTCTAAGGGCTAGTTCTGAGGAGATGAGGTTGGTTTGGGTAAAATCCTATCCTAGGATGAAATCCCAACTTATGGAGCCATATCATCAACCATTTCCCTCATTATATCATGGTGTTCGTACCTCTCAAATCCTATATATTGAAGGTATTTCCAAGGTGAAGGGGGGAAGAATTCATATATCAAACCTTTGATATTGGGAGAAGCATCAACACTTTGATTTCAAGGTTCATGCAAGGGATGGATGAGGAGAGATTGGAGAATATTGCTGCATCGTCAATCATGCTTTGTAAGTGCCTTCTTTAGCTTTCCAATTAATATTAACTTAGCCTATTCCCTTCAAGTTCACGTGTTCTACATTTTCTTGTCTATTGCCATTTTAGTCTTTATAGATAGATATGCTATGTTTAATCATATAGAGTAGGAGGAAGAGTTCCTTTGCTAGTCTTTGCAGGACTTCATTTGCATTGAGGAACTTGGATATCAAGCCCAAGGATTGGAGCAACAAGGACAAACATTGCAACAAGGTATGCCACATTTTTCTTCTCTCTTGCTTGATTGATTGAGTTAGATCTATAGGGACATTAGCAACCATTTGTTTACTTCTATCTTTGGACCAAATATAGGGGTCTTGGTTCAAAGGGGATATTAGCCTATTCGTAGGATAATATTTCTCACAACAAGTTGGAATTTGTTAGAGGATCAAGAAGTGTTGGGATTCAAGATATTGCAATAAATGAAAGAGTGAATGTTATAAACCAAGAGTATACTTAAGGAAGCCAATGATTTCTAAAAGTGTTATGTTGATGCAAAGAGGATTGATATAATCTATAAGGAATACAATGAAGTGTTTATCATAGTTGGACCATCAAAATGTTCGTTTAGATTCAGGGAAGGAACAAAGCCATCTCCCGAATTCATAGAAACATTCAAAAGTCACGAAAAGAATGGGACCTATTGCTTATCACCTTGAGATGATAACCCATTTGAAAAAGATTCAAGTTGTATTTCATGTTTCAATACTTAAGAAGTACATTCCTGATAAGTCTCATGTTTTCAATTATGATAATTTACAGGTTTTCAGGGAGGGAACTTTCATGGTAGAACCATGTTCCATTTTGGACCAGTGCGTTTTGTTAGCTTCGAAACTAATTGTTGGAGTAGGTCAAGTTCCAATGGGATCAATATAGTCTATGACTTATTTGTACCACTTGAGGTTAGAGAGTGGTGCAAATAATGGAATTTTTCAAGCCTTATAAATGTCCAAATTCAAATAAATCCTCATAGCAATATTGCAACTTTCAATGCATCAAGACTTTTCCTATACCATGTGGGAAGACACAAATGACATGTGTTGAGAATTTCCTAGAATTTTCTCATCTTTTTGTTTATATTCCATTTTTGGACAAAGTGTTCTAAAGGTGGAGTACATGTAATGACCATTGTATTGTTTAGATTAGTACTCAGACATGCTGTTTTTCCTAGTATATGTGTGCTCAAACACATAACTTATTGGATAAGATATGACTTTTAGACCTTTATTGTAACACCTTGTTTTCCCCCATGATTGTAATTATGTTCAGACTTCATATAATGTGATTATGAAGCATGCAATTATGTTTTTAATTAATGGAAAACATAATACAACTGATTGAGAAGGAAAATTCCTTGAGAATTGGCCATGATATCACAAGTGGGAATTGGTGAGGTGGAATGCAGAAACATCAATGAAGAAAATAGGAATATTCCTCAACATTCTAGCCTACACCTGAAAACTTGAATGTATCACCTCCCAATGTACTTACATCTACATAAATCCACGTGACCAGTTATGGGTAGAGGGATTATTGGTTGAAGCAATTATAACCGTTGACAGATTTGGTGTTTGGGGGAAGCAAAGAGTCAATTAGAAAGTGATAGAAGGACACCCTTAGATTTCCCCTTCGATTTCAGATCATTGAATCGAGGGTTGCATCTAATAAGAGTCATAAGAATTCCAAGGAATGTGTGGAAGAAGAGACCAAAGGTGGAAAACATCACCCAGAGGTGTAAACATGATTCATAGAGGAACATACCAACATACACAAGGAAGAGGAGAATAAAGAGAACACAACAAAAGCAAAGAGAATGCTCTTAGGAATATTACAAAAACCTGAGCAGTTAAAGACGGGTTCTCATAGAGAACCATAACAAACAAAGTGATTTGCAAACTCATAGTTAGATGAAGCAGTGAGGAAGAGACTTACACGCATTACTCTAAGTGACAGAGTTGTTGGGAATTTTTGTCTAAGGAAAATATGAAACTTGCTTAAGAGATTAATGGCCACCCTAGAACCAAGAATACCTAGATCTAGACTAGAGCAATAGAGGACCGTGTCTTGGTGCTTACTGGAAATAAAATAACATTGGTAAGGGGAGGTCATTGAGGGACTGTATAACAGAGAAGGGACTCCCTTCTACAGAGGTAATCCAGTTGGGAAGGTACTAGATAAACCTATGGAGGTCTTAAGCTCAGTGGGAATAGGGAAACTTCTGTTGTTTCCAGTGGGGTGAACGAGAGTAACCTTCCTGGACCATTTGGGACCTGTAAACCAGCTGAATCAGTCCCCTTGTGATATCATGGCTTGACACAGAGGTTGCATGTTATAGAAAGTCATACTACATCATACCCTAAGGTTGGGAGGAAATGATTCCTCTCTAAGTTAGTTGGTTGGTTTGATACTTCACTGAATAGATAATTGTTTAGATTAACTTGTTTGAATAATGTTTAGTGAGGCAAACATGATTTTTATGGTTTAAATGATAAATGTGAATGTGTGAAGGAATGGTTGAATTCCTGAGTAAAATGGATTATGCATGTCTGTTTTCACTGTTAAAATGATAGATCTATGTAACCAAGTAAGAAGTGCAAGGGTAAGGTATATTCCTATGAAAACTGCAAGCCCTTTAATGGAAAGCTTGCAGGATATAAACCTTCACTGGATGAGTGATGAAAAAAATGGGTTTAACCCTATGGAACTGCAAGCCTTTGAATGGAAAGCTTGCAAGATATGAAAATATCACCTTGAAATTGGTAGATGTCCTGATACTTGAGATGGGTCTTTGTGTAGTCAGGGAGTCATAAGCCCAACGAAAATCCCTGCTTTGAAATGGAAAGTTTGCAGGATATGCAAATCTTCATCCAAGTTACGAGGTGAAATCACCTTATCCACTTTAGAGTGAATGTGAGAGACCAAGAAGGCCTAGTAGAACCTTGATGGACACACTTGGACACATCTCGAACAATTAAGTATTGAATAAGACTGTTAACCTGGAGAAAACCCATGTCTCGAGTCGGGATGAACGATAGTCATCGATTCAGTGCAAGAGATGATCTTGACCATTGGTCGAATGGTGAGACCATCAAAGTGTCTATGTGCAAGGTTGTGTTGAAACTCCTTGACTAGAAATCTTGACGATAGTTTGGACTTAGCCTCACAGTGAAGCTTGGCACAAATTCATCGACAAGCTTAGCCGTCTCCTTTAAGCAATCACGAAGAATGTTAAGAACCAAATATCAATATAGCATAGAAAAACCTCAGAATAAGTACTCACTGCCTTGAAAAAGAGAGAATTTCAGATAATAAGCCTCTTCGAGGGGGAAACCTCTTTTTACACCACATAAATGTTCAAGTACAAGATGATTCCAAATGAAAATGTTTCCTTGGTATATATAGGAGACTAGGAGGTACAATTACAACTAATAGACCCAAGCCGACATAAATAAAATAACATTACTAATGTAATATTCCCCAATTAAAGGGTAATGTGCAACTATTTAGGGCTTAACATGCTCCTCCCCTTCAGACAAGTGTTTTCAACAATGCTTGAGTAATTCTAGATGCTTCTGTATAAAAGACTCATCTTCCCAAGTGGAATCTTCAGCAGGAAGTTTCCTCCACTTAATGAGAAACTCTGAAATGGATCTATTCCTCAGCTAGTGAATTCTTGTGTCAGTGATGGCTTCAGGCTCCAATATGAATTTTCCTTCCTCGTCAAGTTCTAGCAATATAGTTTGAATTGGGATCTTTTCACCTATAACCTTCTTTAAGCACGAAACATAGAAAACTGGGTGTACTCGTGAGGATGCAGACAACTCCAATTTGTATGCCATAGTACCAATATTTTGCAACACCTTATAAGGACCATAGTACTTTGGTGATAATTTATTATCCTTCTTGGCTTTCTTGAGGGA
>CBVK0100129093.1:0-13026 GCA_900067695.1 Picea abies
ATTGTCTTATTTTTATGCATTCAAGTACACCATGGGATTTGAATCCTCGACTTGGAAATTGCTTTGGAATGGAAACTTAAAACATAGTTAGAGTACATGTTTAAGGCCCTTAAGGTATGTTGGGCTTGGGAACATCACAAAAATCACAAACTTTTGGTGCTTTGCACCAAATGGAACTCTAGAGTAATCTTGTCTTATTTTAAACCAAATAGCAATGCTAGACACACTACCAAAAATAATTATTGTCCACTCTAGTTGAGTAAGCAATTGATTAAACCATTGATTATTCCATGTAGGAGCCATGACATCCAAAAACCTCCATGTGCCACTCCATAAAGCTTGGGAAAATGACATATGGAGCATAATATAAAAGGGTATAAAGGCTTGGGGATAAAAACCCTTGCCAATTAATAATAAAATATTATTAATTCATGGCTTCCTACTTCTCTACTTGATTTTTCATTATCTCCATGGTGCTCCTACGGAGATATAATCTTAATTGCGGCTTTTAATTAGTTTATTATAGAATATTAATTCTAATAATAAGTAAATAGAATATTAATTCTTGTTGGGTAGCCGAGTTGGTTGGATCCCCCGTTGCCAAGATTTGGCCCTCTGTCACGAGGTTGTGGGTTCTACTCTCTAGGTCCACCGGGGTTATGCGCATTGCATCGTGGCGGACCGATACCGTCCCTTCGGGTGGACTGTCGGTGAGTTATTCGAGGGAAAAAAAGAAGTAAATGGAAAACTTACCTCATACTTACCATAACTTATGCAATATGCTCATAGGGGGTATTACGAGCCTCTTTAGAGTCCACATATCATGACGTTTGCAAAGATATTTATGCATTTATACAAAGAGAAAATCTAAACAAATTTATACATTACAAAACAAAAATTTGTATCCATTGGCAACAATTTCTCATAGTATTAATTTAATAGGGGCCTTGGTCTGTGCGAAAGTGCTCATCCACATGTTCATGTTGCTTATGCGTTTTTTTTCAAGTATCTCACATCTGTAGTGTTCTTTGACACCTATGACATGCTGTTGTCAAGTATAATTGGTTTTACTTACAAGTAGACCTGAAGTCAACTCTTAGCTGATATATACTTTTGAATAATGTGAACATGTTTTCTGGTGATTCTACTTGAGCTTTTAATAGTGCCACCCAAATTGGAAGGAATTTTTGTGCTTGTTGAAATAAAGATTGTCTTATTTTTATGCATTCAAGTACACCATGGGATTTGAATCCTCGACTTGGAAATTGCTTTGGAATGGAAACTTCAAACATAGTTAGAAGTTATGTTTAAGGCCCTTAAGGTATGTTGGGCTTGGGAACATCACAAACATTACAAACTTTTGGTGCTTTGCACCAAATGGAGCTCTAGAATAATCTCGTCTTATTTTAAACCAAATAGCATTGCTAGACACACTACCAAAAATAACTACAACCACTCGCATTGCTAGACACACTACCAAAAATAACTACAACCACTCTAGTTGAATAAGCAATTGATTAAACCATTGATTATTCCATGTAGGAGCCACGACATCCTACAAAATTTCAAATAGAAAACAAAACCATCATAGAAAGGTATGTAGACATTTATTGAAATGAAAAATACGACTATAGAAGTAGTGTTAGTTTAATTTCGAGAATGTTCATGGCAATTATAATTATCCATTGGAATTGAACTTTACATGTATTGTCTTTGTAATCTAGGTAGGTAAAAATTCATAGGCAATGATTTCACTCATGTGTAATTGTGTACATAACTACTTCTACTTTGATCTATCATTCACCCTTTACTTATGTCCTCACAAACTTTGTGCCTTGAACCAACATGTCTGCGCTCTGATTGGCTATGGGATGTAGGGACTAGGATTGAAGTGGAGCAGAACACAAACTGTGGGACTGCTTTCCCCACTCGAAGAAGCCTCTAATATAAGGAAATATTAGTGAGGATTTTGAAACACTAGATTGAGTGGAAAGCAGTAGAAATCATATTAGGTGGGAAGCAAAGCAATCAAAACCAACTAGATCAAGTGGGATTTGGTACCTTGCTTCTAAATAATATTTTGATTGGAAGGGGACTCTGGAGGAGTGTTCTTGCTTGGTTCCATACCTTGGTTCCACCATGGTTTAAATTGGCTAACTCTGTTTAAAGGGTTCGCAAAGGAACAAAAGAGATGAGGATGGAAGGAACATGCTCTGTGAAATGATCTTGCACAATTATAAATATTTTTAGCTTGAAAAATTAGTTGCAATCAAATTTTAAAATGTACGGTGTTTAAATGTACCAATGGTTTTGAGTTTAATGTAACTTTGGAGAAATGGTAGCATTGGTCCATATTGAAGCTAAGTAGTAGGAATCATCTATGCTAAAGCCATAACATATAAACCTAATAATGAAATGAGATACTAAAGAACAATAAGGGTCGACAATGGTATAAAGAGCAAAATGAATCAAGTTGTGAAGAGAAGCACTGATAATATTTAGACATATTAGTAGGGATTGAGTCGTAGGTGGCTCAAATGTGTATTGAGGTGTTGCACATGGATGTAAATGGAAATAATCATCAAAGAGTTGCAAAGTTTATTTAAAGTATTGACAAACTTCACCTTAAAAAGACATGCAAGCACTTACACATCAGTACCAATGTTTAATAAAATGTTGTTTTTGAGATCTTAATGTTTAATGAAAAGTTGTTTCCAAAAACTTCATAGGCAATCACATAATAAGACCTCAAATGTTAAAACCCATAATATTATAAATACTTATTTTCAATAAAAACATTTAAAAATTATAAACTATGCTAAACAAAAAATTAGAATATCATAAGATATATGAAAAATCAAACAATTGCTAATATCTAGTTAATGATTACCTCAATTCTATTTTTTGAAACTTTTTTGACAACCATCATGGGAATTAGATTATATAATTCTTGATGAAATTGCAATTTTCCATTTCTTATATTGCATTTTTGAATGCATAAATGAATTCAACTTCCTCAAAAACCCTTATTACATTTTGTTTGTGCAATCTCAACAGCTGATATTTACAATTCCAATAATTCTTCTAAATTTTTGACTGGATTTTAAGTAAAATTAATTGAAAAAATATACCCTAAAAAAATTCAAAAAGTAAAATATTTAGACCATTACAATAATAAATCTAAACATTTTAAATTTAATTTTTTTTTGACAACATTACTATATAATTGTTCACACTATATAACTTAAATATTAAATGGCAGGATGACCCTAAAAGCCCCACTTTCTTTACATCTCTATCCATAATGGTCTTAGTCAATGACCTGTTCCTTTCTTTGTTTACATCCGCCCCGATATTTTATTTCTATTTTTTTTTTCGATATATTTCCATGCTGGAACTATGTAATCTGAATTTTGAATAGCTTGCTGTGGAGTTTTCAGACTTTTTTGTACACACTCTGTATCTTTTTGAGTGGGCCGTATATTTTGTATTTGAACTTGATGATTATATGTTATGATCACATATCATTACTATTTGGAAGATTAATATATCAGTATGGTATGATTGTATATTGAAAACAATATATATTGATATATTGAGTAATTTAAAAAAATTAAATATTAAATAATATAATATAAAAGATATTTTCGTAAAAATTAAAACGGACCGTGCATCACTAAATAAAAAAATGCTATTCTTTGAAAAGGCTCCACTCTCCACTAATATAAAAGTATTCTGATTGTAATATAATTATGTGATATTTTTAAGATTCCAAAGTCCAAAAACTTCAATCGCCGTCCATATAAGCGAATTTGATTGTTGCAAAATTATATATATATATATATATATATATATATATATATTTTTTTTTCATCACCGCTACGCGAATTTGAAAATTGCACTAAAATAATGAAATCTTTTTAGTTTATGTATTACTGATGTCCCTTTGTGTCTAGCTTTACGTCATCACCGTCACTTTTGACTTATGCATAATTTCTGCCAAATAAATAACTTTTACTTTAATATGCTATTTACTTTAGAAATTTATCTTGTTCACATTATCAAATTATTTGTTATTAGGTAATAAGGTTAAAAATGAGCGATTACCATTAAAATTTTTAATTTAAATTATGAAAATAGATAAAAGTGTTATCCAAATTTGACGAGTGGTTTCGTTTTAAAATTCCTACTTTACCTAGTCCATTAATAAATGGGTTAATTTGTATAATTAAGAATAAAATCTTTCTAAGTTAATAAATGCGTTAATCTTTATAATTAAGGGTAAAATCCTTCTAAATAAGTTAATAAGCAGAGAGATAAGCAAAAATTTATTTTTTGGTCACAGTGATAAGTTCAAATATCAATAGTCTATCCGTGTTCATGGAATGGAGTAATGAATTAATTTTTTAAATTCAAAATTTTTGGTAAATCTAAAATTCTGATCAATTTTTTAAGCATCTAAATTGGTTTAAAATGAAGTAAAACTCTTAAAATTAAATTCTGAAATACATGGAACTTTCTTTGATCCATACAAAACTCAAACTACCTCTAAAATTTTAATTGAATTCAATTCATTTAAAAAAAAAAAAAACGAAACTCGGGAAAAATACGGAAAGGAAGATTGCTCGGCGAATTAACCTATCCCCTTTCGGACTTATTGAATCTATCCACTTTTTTAAGATGTCGGTGAATCTATCCACTTAATTAAGTCACGTCGTAATTTTCTGTGACGGACGACACCACTAAAAATTTCTGCCAATTTTCAACGGCCATTATTAACTTGTTGAAGGATATGGGGACAATGGAATTCAATCTGTACCCCAATATTTTTTTACTTATCACGATGCCAGTCTGTCCATGTCAGAGGTCACAGAAAAACAATGACAGATTTAAACCCTAGAAAGATTTACTTAACCATACATATTATTCTCAGTAAACAAAGAAGACCACTATATACACTAGACAGACTGAGCAGCGATGCTGCTAAATCGAGATATACATCTTTTATATATATATAGGCATGGAGGGAAAACCGCGGATTATAGCGCAGCATTATTTATATGGTATGTGTATCAGCAGAGTGGGACTTAAGCTGCGGAGGCTGCGATCTTCATTCCGGCAGGGCAGTGGCCGGGAACACCGCAGATGAAGTAGTTAACGCCCTTACTCAGAGTAACTTTGTCGCTACCAGAAGTGAGAGGACGAAACCCTGCCGTGCTACAGCTCCTGTACGCTCCGGCGTTCACTACCACCACGTTGTGCACTGATGTATTGTAATTAAACACTGCGCCGATTACCCATGCCCCCCATTGTCAAATATTCATACACCCTCATATAGCTGGAAAAACCAACAATAAACAGAAAATAAATGAAAATAGAGGTTAGAATTTACCCAGAGTGTCACCGGTCCTGAATCTTTTCCCAACAGTCCATGTCTTGCTCTGCAAATTCCAGCCCTGGCGACCCCCAACGACGTAGGTAGCCCCTTCAACAAGATGCCCACATTGAAGAACACAGAGG
Organism: Picea abies; assembly: GCA_900067695.1. Taxonomy (NCBI): domain Eukaryota; kingdom Viridiplantae; phylum Streptophyta; class Pinopsida; order Pinales; family Pinaceae; genus Picea; species Picea abies. The sequence continues at coordinate 5,521 of CBVK0100129093.1, forward strand.
AGGAGGAGCAGACCCCCCACCAGCACGTTCGCACTGCCTCCTCCCTGGGCCATTCTTGCTTTTTCTCAGATACGAGACACCTCGAAATAATAACAATACGACGGGATCTCTAATCGAGAATATGAGCGATTCGAGTAAAGAAAGAGAAGGGATAAGGGTATATATAATAATCGTACGCGGTTTCTGCACTACAGTGAGCTACTTCACGGCTACTACACTCAGTCCAGAAAGTCCTCAAACTTTTTTTTTGATAACTGCCACCAACGACCTCCCATTCTCACTACACAATTATGATTCATACATCAAAAGTGTTCAAGTCAAATCAGCGCCATACAGCAAAATTAAACGGAAAAAGTTGTCCGGAAACTGCCAAAAAATAAAACGTCTAGACTATGCTCATTTTTATGCTCATTTTTATTAAAGTTCAAAATTTCAAGTTAAATCAGTCACATGAGTTCATGGCAGCTATTTCAACTTCTAAAATTTATGCAAATTTTTTAGAATACATCCTCAGCACATCGTCATTTTCCAACAGCAATGTTCACTATTTGGCAAGGTCAGACAATTCGGCCAATAATCCATATTTTAACTATTAACAGTGACCCCATGAAAGCATAGGCTGCAGCTTTTCTTCCTGATCGGTTTCTAACTTTTCGACGTGCTCTGCACTTCTTTTCACATCCCTGTAATCCTCATTAGCTGATAACAAGAGATGGAAGAAAAGGAGTCAACCAACAAGCAAAGGATAACCCTAAAAAGAATATATTGTCCTTCAATTAAATTGTCATATTTTAATAATGAAGTTTGCAGTGAAAGTCTTTTACAATTATTATTATTAGATATGAACCCTGAAAAGTCATGCAATTCCATGAACTTTAACTTTACTTAAACTCTTATATATTAATGAACTTTGACTTTACTTAAAACTCAACTTTAACTTTACTTAAAGATCTCAACACACCTTATACCTTCTTACACCTTAGATTTTTGGGCACCACTTTTTAACTTGACTTAAAAGGTCTCAACAGACCTTATACCTTAAATTTTTGGGTATCATTTCTTTTGCTTTTAGTTTCTTTGCTTATCTTTTTAATTTTACTTAAAGAGATTCACCACACCTTACCTTAAACTTAATGGTCTACTTTAAATTTTGGATACCACTTTTTTTTTCTTTTAGTTTCTTTGTTTATTTTGAATATTAATTTTTGTTTTTAAGTTTTGATTGATTATTTTTTACCTAACTTTTGTATTAAGAGAACATACAAATTTCTGAGTGAGAACACTTTTTTTACGTAGTTTTTCATTTATTCATTGGTGGAGATTTTAACTTTCATCACTGGGCAGTGCTGAATGTAAGTTTTAACGAGAGTTCAAAGTCTTTAAAAGACAACAATAAAAAAGTTCAAAAGTTTGTTAAAAGTTCGTTGGTAACAATGATTGAAAAGTCTAAAAGTTCGTTGGTAACAATGATTGAAAAGTCTAAAGTTTTGGTAACTAGTGCCCATCGGTGTTGGTTAGTAACTTTGGTCCTAATTGGAAGTTAATTTCATAATGATAAAAAATTTAAATCCTATCACCGCGATTTTAAACTTTCCCCAACAAAGTTTCACAATGTACTATGTTCTTTAAACCGATTTTGAGAAAATCTCATGATTTCTTTGAACTTTGCATATGATTCTTTGATAGTTGTCGATACACCAAAAAGTTTTTAGTATAAACCGTTTATTCTTAAAACTTTTACCCAAAACGCAAAGTGGAAATCCGATGTCAATTCAAAATTCAAACGGTTCATAAGTGTTGTATGTATCTTATTACCATTAATTCTTAATCTTTGGTTGTTGGACTGTCCAATAAGCTTAATTGTTAAGGATTTTTAAGGATTTTTCAGAATCCGATTAGGTTTGGATCTGTTTAATTCATGATGGTGAAAGATTTTTCCCATTTTTGCTAAAAGTGACAAAGGATTCGAAACCCATAAGAACAACCTTTCATCAAAAGATCAAAGTTCATCACCAAATTTATGAGTGAAGATGACACTCTCCAATGAAGTTGACACCTAGTGTTAGTGGATCATTTTTTGTATTCCCTCTCACTTAAATGTTGATAAAAGAAAAAGAGAATATCAATGATAAATAATAGGCATATTCAAAAATGGAAAGGAGGCAACCACATAAAGCAAAATTGGAACTGCCCATCTGCCAACATTGAACAAGATCCAGAAACAATGATTTTGATGAAATATATAAATATTGGAAAATGAAATGGTATAGGGGATCTTGTTTTTTGTAATTTTGAGAACTATTTCAAGAAATTTAATGAGAAGTGTTACCCCCTCAGGGGTGACAACTTTTAGGGGTTGGTTACAGATTATGGAGGTGGTTACTTGGGATTTATGATGATGTGGCATCATTTATTGATGATTACTTGAGGAGCACTCACCTAGAGGAGCTCACACGTGTGTTTTATGTTGACTTATTCACTTGGACAACTCACACATGTGAGGGTGATGTCATCACTTTTGAGGTGGTTATTCCACATTTGGACCACTCCATGGTTTGAGGGAGTTGGTTGGAGGATGTTGGAGGTCATTGGATCATATTGGACTCATCCATTCCTTCTTTGATGGGACGTTGATGGGATGGTTCGCTCGACTAATATGATGCATATTTTAGGAGGTGGGCAAGTCACCAATGCTTTTGTCGATGAGTTTTTTGCTTGGTGGTGTTACCAATTGATCGAGATCGATGACTATCCATATGTTGGGATGAACTTTCTTTAGGATCCCGAGCTAGTGATACCTTCGGATTCCCAATGGGGAAGCATCGATAAATATTCTATTTTTATTTTCAAATGGTTTTTACATTTATTTTGTAATATATATTTTTAATGATTTTTATAGGTATACAAATTTTAGTGTATAAATTCACTAACAAATAATTCTAATGATACATATAGGCCCTATTTTGTATTAGTAGATTTATACTATAGCATCAGATGCTAGGAGGCCCAACTTTGTATATAGCTTCACATTTGGACATGATGATGGTTTATTATATATATACACATGGTTTTCTAACACAAAAATAATGTGATTTTTTTTTCATGATAGTGTACATACATTATTTACTTTCATATTAATGCATGAAATTGCAATCTAATACATAATTTGCTAATGCATTAGTTACATTGTTAAATCTTCTTACAACATGAATGTATGCAATAAATTCAAAATAAAGTTTAAGAAGCCTCACCTATAAATAATTCCTTAGAAGCATTGAATCATGGACATGGTAAATGCTATTGAGTTGTAACATTTCCAACTATGAATCCAAATGAACTACGATATGCCAAATACCAAATGAAATTGATTCCAACAACAATTCAATACATAGTTTAGAAGATAACCCATGGGAGAATAAATCACCCAAGTTGTGGAAGGAATGAGTTAAGTGTGATGAATAGCACCATTCAAAAATCCCATACACATAGGCAAGTCAGATGACATATTCCAACCAAGCACAAAGCATGATAAGCATGGACCAAAAAATCAAAACAAATTCAAAGCAGAAAAACTACTTATATATAACCTGTAAAAGGGTATTGCTATAACATTGTTGTCCAGGTGTAATACCTCTTCAAATAGAGCCCATTACAGGGCTCATTCTAAACATTCCCTTCATAATATTCCATCTCATAAGATCCCTTACAAAGAACAAGCCTCACAATGTAAGGATTGTGCCACATAGGATTAAACTTGCTTGCCCCCAAGGCATCTCTATCCTAGTTAAACCAATACCTAGTCTCCTTCAGAAAATGCATGTGTTAAGGTCCTAACCCACACATAGGTAGATTAATGTATTCAGATGTAATAAAGGTCAATATTAATAAGGCCTTTCATCTTCCATTTCTAGCATTTTATTTCTGTTCTGCATATTTTATATATCTGGTATCTTGCAGCATGAGGATGGAAAGACTTGTTGTGTTGAGCCTTAACATGATTTTTATGAGCCTCATTCATGATAGTCACATCTCTACTATGTTCATCAAGTTGCTTTAGGTAAATAAGGCACTCTTCCTCAGAGGTTGTGTTAGGAAACAACTCAACAACTAATTTGAATGAGGGAATTTCACATTCAATAAGTAAGATAGCCTCTACTCCATCAATAATATGGAATGGAGTGAACCCAATAATAGTCTTTATTGATGTTCAATATTCCCATAGAGCTGGAGCATTAAGTTCCAATTGTTTTTACTCTTGTTAATTGTGCTATGGAGAATAGTTTTCAAAGCTTTGTTTACAACTTATACTTGTCTGTTCAATTGAGGGTAGTAAGGGGATGAGTGTTATTGCTTGAACACCAACATGGCTGCTAGTTTTGTCATAATTTTATTTTTAAAATGAAAGTCACCGTCAGTGAAAATTTCTCTAGGCAATCTAAACCTATCAATGATATGATTGAATATGATTAGAGCATATACTTTACTATCATTTGCAAATGTAGGCATAACTTTGGCCCACATAGTGAAGTAGTCCACAACCACAATGATATAGTTATGACCTTTCATTGAAACTAGATGACATGTTATAAAATAAAACCTCTATTTTGTAAAGGGGTCAACTGTAATGGCAAGGAATAAAGGAGAAGGATGTGCGCACGTATTTTATGTCAACACCCAACAACTATGACATTTCTTAACTACTTCCATAGAAACCTTAAAAATAGAAGGAAACAAATACACTCCATGCAAAATATTCTAAGATGTGCCCAACCTAGATAAGTGACCACCATGGACTCCACCATGATAATCATTGAGAACCTTATATGCCTCTTCATGAGTCAAACATCGACATAAAACAAGGTCAACCCATCGAGAATACAATATGTCTCTGATAATAAGATTGTCGGGTTATCTATATATATAAATCCTTGACATTAAATCTATCAATCGAGGAGCATAAACTTTGAGATGCAAGCACATGAAATGCAGGATCATAGCCTATCCTTTCCTACAAAAGAAGTGTTGGAAAACTAATTCAAAGATTAGAATGAAATCAAATGGAACATAGACCAGACTATATCGTAGAAACATTACATCTTTGGATGAGGATTACTGAAATGCTATTTTGACACAAACCACAATATTTCCTGAAGTTTCTTGTGATCATTTATCAAGCAGATCCGTTCTTCAATATTCAATGGATAATCAATCTTTGTTGTTGATCAAATGACATGTAATGAAAGTTTTCAAATGAAATACACAAACAATAATTGAAATATATACAAGGAAATCATATCTACAACTGAACTAGCTAACTAAGAGAAAATGAACACAACACAACACATGTTAGAGAATGGGGGCCCTGCCAAAACTAGCACACGCTGTGAGAAATCTTCCAAACTAAGTGAGCACTCAAGCACAAGAAAACAATATTAACAATTGATTATTATGGAATGAAATTTGGAGATTACAAGTACCCAAGTGTGGATTATATTTCTTCTTACAATAATGTTATCCTCCTCCCTTCTCTGTTCTATGGCTATGTATATATACAAAGAAGAGAAATGGGGTGGATCAAAACTAGTTTCCTCAAATCAGAACGATCAAGATATAAATAGCTTACAAGATATTGTTTATCTCATTTTTGGTGGATCTTGGTTGCAAAGATAACTCAAGATCTAATTACAAATTGTTTTTCATAACATGAAAGAGACGATAATAGCTTGATTTGACCTCCTTGTTGTTGATGTTTTGTAGCAGTGAGAGGTATTCTATCCTGGACAAATTTTCTTAGAGAGGAATATTCTAAGAAGTCAAAGGAAGACCATTGAACAATTGAAGAATACCCCAGAAGAGAAGTTGGACCCACAGGAAAATAATAAAGTGAAAATAAAATTTCCAGGAAGAGACGTCGACCCTAGTAAAGTGACTTGAAGACTATAAATAAAGGGAGCCACCTTTCCATTTGACACACACACACACACACAACTCTCTCACTCAATCAAAGAAGGTGCACACTTGAGGCAAGGAAGAAGGCATAGCTACAAAAATTTCTAGGGTTTCTATATTGGGAAGTTTTGATCTAGGTGGATATTGGTGGGCACCCACCTTTTTCAACTGGCTCAAAATGGCTTTATGTAAATTTTGGCAATTTACTATTTTTAGCAGGTTTTAACTTTCGGGGCCATTTTGAGGGCCTAAATGAAGGATTTTCTAGATAAAGGTTATCAATGATAGTCAAAGGCATGATTGAGCCCCCAAAATGAATCTCCTTGACGATACCTTTCTCTTGCGAATGCGAGTAGCCATCACATCTCTTCTCACAGATAAGCTGCCACCATTCTAGCGAGTCTTTCACTCTGTATCTTTACAGTCTCTGTACATTTCTTTGATTAATAGAGATTGTGTATTACTGTATATTTGTGTTTATGGTTGCATCTCTGATACATTTNTGTTATATTATTGAATATCTGCAATATCTCTGTGCATTTCTTTATTTATCTCCGCTCTCATTTCGTGCTGAAAATAATCCAGATCAAGTTTGCTGGAAGAGGCCAAGTACTTTGACACTCTCGCTAGGGTTGCTACACATCATATTTAAGGTTTTTTCTCAGTTGTCTACCCTTGCTAGGCTTTGAAAAGAAGAAGAGACAAGTACTTGTTATCAAGGTTTCTCCATTGTTGTTTTTTCTCTTGTGAATTGATCTTGTTCATGGCTATATTGTGTTATCAAAAATATTCTCTCTCAGGAAAGTTGGTTGGGTTTTTCCTAGGAAAAATACTTGTGTCTGTTACACATTATTTTGGTCACCCTAATGATCAACTAACAACATGTGTTCATGTTCCCTAAAAATAATAAAAGAGACTTTCTCCATGAGAAAATCGGTTTGCTTTTCCTCTTTCAAAAACCATAACAAGGAAGGTCAACGCACCCTGCTTTATGCATGGGGTGCAATGATGCCTGATCGTCGCACTCTGAAATAAAAATGGACTGCGACGTCATCGCATGTTGCTTGAGCATAGGGTGCGACGATGCTTAAAGAAAATGAAAAGTCAAAATTCACGAATGTTCTATAAGTGAATCTTTTAGAAGATGAGGTGGCTTCCGATCAATTTGGATCTTACTCGCTTCTCTGATTTAGTGGGGTCATCCTAGTCTCCTCATCCATCTCTCTTTCACACTATGTACAGAGGGATCTCTCATGGAAAAGGCTAAGGTTGAATAGGCTAATATTTGCATATGCATGGAGAGTTCTACTACAGATTATGCTTGAGAGCTTTTCTTTAGTTCTCTAAGTCAGATTGTGGATCTTCTTCATCAAAGGCATTAGAGAAAAAGTGTGTGTGTTGGAGAAAAGAGCCATTGAAAGGGAACCTTGCAACATCAAGGCATGGGTTGTATTCTCCACTTTCCATTTAATATAATGCAACAATACATTTCTTTCCTATAAAAGTATCTTAACTTTTATTGTATAAATCCTTGATCTTATACATAGAATTCATTGG
>CBVK0100129106.1:0-13268 GCA_900067695.1 Picea abies
TGTCTCTGGATCATGAGTCTTTGAAACTTGATCCAAAAGAGAAGAGGCTCGCTAGAACTGTGAACGTGTCTGACAATGATCTGAAAAAACACTGTCAATATCACCAGCTGCTTCTCACGTTGAACATACCCATCTTCGAAGTGATGGTGTTGGTGCAGGTTCATTTTCAATGGCCTCATCTAGAGGAAGGTGAGTAGGCAGAGGTGGATTTTCATCCTCATGTTCATCATTTGAAGAAGAAGAAACCATAATAGGAACATAAGATGGCACAAATGTTGAAGATGGATCACAAATCGAAGATGGTACAAATGCTGAAATAGGTGCATATGAAAAGATATTTTCATCAAATTTAACATCTCTTCTAATAATAATTTCATTGTAATGAGGTTGAAGAAGTCTGTAACCTTTGACATCTTCAGAATATCCAACAAAAATACACTTCTTGTTGGAGATATTACACACACATAGGATTTCCCTTTCAATTTGTTTTCCTAAGTTTATTTGGCTATGTTGAGGGTCCCTTTTTCTGATATATTCTCCCCTCATTAAGGATGTTCTCCCCTAGACGAGGGTTCCAAATAACCTCCAATCAACTCTCAATTACCATTCAATTAGACTAGTTGAGTGAAGTGTTACATGTCAACCTTAGATTTATCACCAAGTCTTGCATGCTAACCTCGGGAGATCATCACCAATAATGCACATTTGCATTGGGATGATCACCAGTAAGATGCATTCCACATGTGTGAGTGATCTCCTCCTCATTTCACTCTGGTTTGGCTAGTTAATTGATGACCACATGACCAATTAACTAGGACTAGGTGGTAGTTGACTCTAATGACTTCCTGTGTATCACATCTCTCTAGAACACTCCTAATGCACATTATCTTGGCTATTATGGTGAGTTAGTTATTTCATCCAAAGTATATCACTCATATTGTATTATTATTTTACTTAGATAATAAAAATTCTCTCATTCATTTCTCCATTTTTGTCTTCTCTCTTCATCCACCATTGCAAGCTATGTATGCTTCATTGTTAGCTAGATCTTCTGTGTAGGTACCTCAAAAACTCTACATGGTATCAAATACCATAGGTTGCTAGCAAGTATCATCACCAACACTCTTTTGCAGGTACCAAAGACAGAATAAAGCAACAGGAAAGATAAAATTTTCTACATTTGCAATTCTAACACCATATAACTACTTCGAATGAAAGCCAAGAATTATACACCTACTTAGGGTAAAGGATTGTATAGGATAGCCATGGCCACAAAAATAGAACCCACCTCAGCAGTGGAAAAATCCAAGTACATCAACCACATGGATCAGGCTCATGGTCTCTTATGCATGTCTATTTCTCTTGACCTATGGTTTCACATCGATGCATGTGAGAAACCAAATGAGATTTGGAACACCTTGGATGGTCTCTTTGGAAAACAACATGAAATGAGGGTCCATTTTCTCAAAGTAGAACTGAACTCCTTGGATTTGAATAACTTTGAAAATGTCCAATATTTCTTCACCAAATTTATATCTCTCCTTCGTGAAATGAAAAAATGTGGTATCGACAAATCCAAACAAGAAAAACAAATGGTTCTTGCCATCATGCAAAAAATTGGACCAAAATTTAGTGTATTTGTCTCCACATTTCATTCTACTAGATTCACCACAGGAGCAACCTGAATGATGCCTTCATTATCATAGTTCATTGAGCTTTGACACAGGAGCAGGATAAGCTCATTTATATGGGTGTAATCAAGGCCCCCAAGGCACATGCACTTTTTGTGCATGATGGAAACAACTCTCAACATCCTAAATCCAAATACAAAGGAAAAGGAAAGGCGCATGTAGAGCCAAAGAAGGAAGGGTAATCCAAACCCTTCAATGATTCCTCAGGTTCCAAAGGTGGAAAAAACAAGCAAGGGAAGAAGTGTGGTTGATGCAATCATGAGAACCATACAAAATATATACGCATGAAGAAGCATATAGATCTTATGGAGAAAATACTTCAGAGGAACAACCTTAGGGACTTTATTCATGAGGTTGCCAAGAAAAAGTCACAATATCAAGTCCCTAAGAAAGGTAATTCTCATTCATTAGTAGATATTCATTCTTCTCTCGACGCATGAATTATAGATGCAAGTGCTTCTCATCACATGAAAAACACAAAGGATATTCTATATTCTGTAACTACATGCATGGGGCCTTCTATCCTCATGGGGGATGACTCTCAAGTCGAGGTCATCGAAAAATGAAGAGTGGAACTAGATCATGGAAGCTCTGAGAATTTCCTACATGTTCCTCAACTTTCCATGAATACATTCTCGGCGTATCATATTACACACTCAAGATCAAGACAAAAGGTGGAATTCACACCAGAGTTCATGCCCATATTCGACATTCAAGACAACTCTAAAATTATTGTCGGGGAGATAAATCATAAATATTGGTTATATAATTTTATTAAGTTTATTGAACCTGATTCATCTATACTACTTATGCCTATTGATGATAGTAGTAGATTATGGCATGAGAGGTTTGGTTACCTGAACTTTAGGAAAATGCAACAACTTAGCAAGAAGGGGATGGTCACTGAGTTACTTGATATCCACTTCTCCAAAGGGGTTTGTGAAGGATGTGTCCTTGGAAATCATACTCAAGATAAGTTAGAGAAAGAGAAATCTCACAAGGCCTCATATCTATTGGATCTAATTCACAGTGATCTCATGGGTCTATCCCTGCATCCATCCATCAACAAGGAAAGGTACATGCTTACATTTTTTGGATGATTACTCACGTTATACTTGGGCATTTTTTCTCAGGCAGAAATATGAGGTCTTTGATAATCTCAAAGAGTTCAAATCACTTTTTGAGACTCAATCAGGGAGAAAGAGCAAATCCCTTTGTATAGATAATGGAGGGGAATATGTAAACAAAGATGTTCAAAATATTTGTCTTGAGGCTAGGATACAATTCCAACACACAATACCATATACTCCGTAGAAGAATGGGGTTGTTGAGTGGAAAAATAGATCTCTCAAAGAGATGACTAGTTGCACGCTACATGGAAAGGCACTTCCTCCCAATCCTTGGGCTCAGGCCCTTAACTATGTTAATCATATTCATAATAGATCACCTCAGATATCTATTACGAACAATAATCCTTTTGAGGCTTGGAGCGGTAACAAATTGGAAGTCACTCACTTCCGTATCTTTGGTTCATGTGCATGGGCCTGCATTCCCTTTGAGAAGAGGAAATCAATAGATCCATAGAGCCACAAATGCATCTTTTTCGGTTATCCCGATGGTGTGAAGGGATACAAATTACTTGATCCCTCTACAGACCATCTCATAATTGAGCATAGTATCCAGTTCAAGGAAAGTCCCTCACATGCTCCAAATGAGCCACATGTAGAGGATTTTGTACTTCCACCAATTACGAATGACGAGTCCACATATTCATATCATACCATATATATGAGTTTTGATACAAAGTCAAAGGATTCAGAGGATACATATGCATAGTCAAAGCATTCATATGCATAGTCAAAGAATTCATATGCAGAGTTGGTACATGCAAATGAGGAGCCAATGTAGGTTCCCAAGTGGGTATAGTCCACACTTCAAGATGCAGGAGACATTTTTGGGGATCCAATAGATTTGAGGAGGACCAAAACTGAGTTTGAGGATCCTCCTCATGTAATCACTATCGATGAACCCATGATGCCTTTGGATTGTTATATGGTTTAGTCTTTAGACCCATGGTCCTACAAAGAGGATGCAGTAAACCCCTTCTTGGAAGCAGCCATGCAGGAGGAGATCAACTCTCTGCTAGAGAACCAAAATTGGGATTTGATTCCACTTCATTCATACATGAAGCTTGTCAGATGCAGAGGGGTCTACATGACCAAAAAGGAAATAGACGGATAGGTGAGTATATATAAGGAAAGACTGATTTCCAAGGGATTTCAATAGATCCACATGATCGACTATGATGGAACTTTTTCTATAGTACCAAAGTCGGATTATATCATGTTGGCCCTTTCCATTGGAGCATCTAGGGGATTGAAAGTACAATCCACATGATCGACTATGATGGAACTTTTTCTATAGTACCAAAGTCGGATTATATCATGTTGGCCCTTTCCATTGGAGCATATAGGGGATTGAAAGTACATCATATGTATGTGAAGAATGCTTTTCTTCATGGGTATCTCTCAGAGGAGATTTATATGGAGCAGCTGCATGGATTCATACATAATTCATCTTTAGTGTGACGAATAAAAAAGTCTCTCTATGGACTCAAGCAGGTTCCTAGAGCATGATACATAAAGATGGACTCCCACTTGCTCTCCAAGAATTTTTTCAGATCCAAATTTGATCCAAATGTCTACATGCTAAGGGCCACTGACTCACTTCTTATCCCAGTCCTATATGTGGATGATCTGTTGATCACTGATAGCTTCGTTTCAACAACTACTATGGTCAAAAGCATTCTTCATGACATGTTTTCGATGACAGACATGGGTCCATTCCATTTATTTCTTGGTCTTGAGATCATCCAAGATGCTTCAGGCATCAATATATCTCAGGGTAAGTATGCATGGGATATCATGGAGAGATTCCACATAATAGACTACAAGTATGCACCTACACCCTTTTTATCTAGGGTTAGACTGGAGGATGGTTAGGATACACCAGTGGTGGACAACACCTTATATCAATAACTTTTTGGGAGCCTTATGTATCTCACCCACACCCAACTAGATCTATCATTTGTAGTAGGGGTAGTCTCAAAGTACATGCAATAGCCACATGAGTTACATCGGAAGGTGGTCAAGTGCATCCTCAGATATGTTCAGGGCACCAAAAATGATAGGATCCACCATGCAATAGGTTACAAGTTGGATCTCATAGGATTCACTGATTTTTACTGGGCTGACGATGGTACCAATTTCAAATCCACCTCTAGGTACATGTTGATTTTGGGATCCAACCTAATCAACTAGTCAAGCAAAAAGAAATCAACTATTGCTTTATCTTCAACAAAGGTCGAATACAAGGGAGCAATCAAAATCACCATCCATGAACTATGGCTACATAACTTCCTCATCGAGATCGACATTTAGTTCCACCATCCGACTGTGATCTGGTGTGACAACCAGAGTACACTCAAATTCTATCGAGATCTAGTACAATGACAGTGGACAAAACATATCGAGATCCATATGCATTTTATCAGGGAGTTGGTTCATGACAGGGTCATCAATTTGCAGTATTGTCCCTTCGCTGAGCAGACTGCCAACATCTTCACCAAGACTTTCACTAAGCAAAAATTCCATAGTTTGCGTGATCGTCTTGGAGTGAAGGACACAGTTGCCTAGCAATTGTCTTTCTCTTCTTTTGATACATTGTAATTTTTTTTTTGGGGGGGGGTTCCCATGAGGTTTTCCCTCTTTCCTCACTTTGTTTCAGTGCTCATTAGTTGCATTGTTCATGGGTACCTAACATGGCCTATGTTGTCGGGATCCATTCATTATGTATACTCCCTAGTAGTGTTCAAGGGGGGTGTTGAAGATATTACACACACCTGGGATTTTCCTTTCAATTTTTTTCCCAAGTTTATTTGGCTATGTTGAGGGTCCCTTAGTCTAAGATATTCTCCCCTCATTGAGGATATTCTCCCCTAGACAAGGGTGCCACATACCCTCCAATCAATTCTCAGTTACCATTCACTTAGACTAATTGAGTAAAGTGTTGCATGTCAACCTTGGCCTTATCACCAAGTGTTGCATGCTAACCTCGGGATCATCACCAGTAATGCACACTTGCATTGGGATCATCACTGACGACCGCATGGCCAGTTAACTAGGACTAGGTGGCAGTTGACTCCAGTGACTGCCAGTGTGTGTCACATCTCTCTAGAACACTCCTAATGCACATCAGCCTGGCTATTATGGCGAGTTAGTTGTGTCATACAGAGTATATCACTTGAATTGTAACATTCTCTTACTCAGATAATAGAAATTCTTTCATTCTTTTCTCCAATTTTTGTCTTCTCCCTTCATCCGCCATTGCAAGCTGTGCATGTTTCATTGTTAGCTAGATCTTCTGTGCAGGTATCTCAGAAACTCTACACCATTACTTGCCAGATTGATTCAAAATTCAGATATGTTATGTCTCTTTCTCTGATCTATCTTTCTACTGTAGTTTTGTAACTTGTTTGAAAATACAAAGTTTTGATTTGTGTTTCATAAGTTTTACAGTGCATATTTAGGTTAGATCTCTGGAATCAGATCTACATATCATGAATTGAAATTTTAACATTTGGAAAACTAATTTCTGGAAACGCGTTATAGTGTTGATTTGTTTCAGGGGCAGCAGTACTGACTGAAGGGATGAAATTATTTTTCTAACCGTAGTAGCTTCTATAAAACGAAAATGGTGGTAATTCACACTAAAACAATGGTAGTGCTTCAGCTACAGTTGTGAGTCAACATTGGCGGCTTTTGCATGACAGGAGAGTAACATCTTCCCCCCATATCTGAGAGGGAATCTGCAACTTTCCTTCTAATTTCGTTGCTGGTTACTCTGCAAATATATTGACAAGATTCTCTGTGCATGCTAGATTAGACTTGGCAGATTAGTATAATTTTATCTCTTTTTTGGGGGGGTGTTGAAGAGATCAGAAGAGATGGAAAGGGACAAATCATAATCATGACTACTAGAATAAAATAATTGGCAAGAGACCAGAGTAGGGATGGCCACAGCCCAATGGATCAGAGTCCACACAAGGCTCTGATACCACTTGAGACACACCTTACAGTAGTCACAGTGAACTGTAGGCATTCATAGGTAAAGGGACAAGAACATTTAGTCCAAAAGATGAAAATAAATATCTTAAATGTAAGTTACAAAGGTATGGTGATATGCAGTTAAAAAGTCTGTACTTAATATAATAACTGTGAGACATGACTATCTTAATGGACATGACTCTACATAATAATAATGTAAATAATATTAATTTGATATAAGACACCTGGATTTCCATCAACGTACACTACTATGTCAGTAGAATGGAATAAGATTTATTTTTGAATAATTTCTAAACATACAGCAAAAAAAGGAGAAAAGCCCCTAGCCTTCACATTATAAACATTGTGCAAGCAAATCAACCAAATAAGATATATTAGAAGAGGAGTTGCAGTATATACTTCTTGACTAAAATGCCACCTCCGAGCTGAACTCACTGTAGCATTATTCTTTTGGTCTTCAATAACTTCTTCCGGTAACACTGTCAGCAACTCCAAAATTGCACTGCTTCCATTTCCATGTCCCTCCTGTAGCTCATTCAAACCTGCAAATAATTGTTCAATTGGTTTTTTCCATTCTACTGATCGGAGGACAAGTGCTGATAATGCTAAGCAGATCTGTGTTAGGAGCTGTCGCATGGCAAAAAATCAGTCAGAGGATAACAATTGTTCCATATCACAAACAAACATTATAGATGACATAAAACTTCATTCACATAGAAGTTAGAAAAGAAATACATTCAATACTGAGAAAATTGAACAATCTCATATTCTACAAAACTACAAACAGTTTTGTATTTGGCAATAGAATTGTAAAAGAACGACAAAATACCGGAGGAGGGCCCAAGCTAAATCTCTTTGCAGCCAAGAGAAGAGCAGTTAGCAGGGCAGTTCTAGCTTCAGGTTGTAAGCAACCTCCTTCATTTTGAATCTGTCAAACCAAAATGTAATATTACAGAACATATGTCAACTTTAGAGAGTTTCTCTGATAAGCCAATCTCTCTAACATTGATAAGTGCAGAATGACTAGAATATGCAAACCTAATATTGAGAAGAAATAGGCTTCCTTCATTTACCATCTTCCAATCCATTGCACATAAACAATGTAACAATCTACTTCGAACCTGTTTATATAGTGATTAGCGAATACTACTACTACCTAGACAAATTGATGCAAAAACACAAAAATAAAACAAAAATCTCATTAAGGGAATTCCTCCACAGTCGATAGCACATTGCTGCATTGACAAAGTGAAAGCAATGACAGAGGACTACTAAAATATATTGGGCCATCCAATCCACCCCCCATCCAATTTGTTGAAATGGTGTAAGCTTCACTTTCAGTTACAACCGACCTTTTCTGTGATTATTATTAGGTTTGGCTAAGGCCGACCTAGTCTATAATGGTTAGTTGTGTGGGCCCATACCCCTCTCGAGGAAAGCACCCTACTAACTGAAATGGGTGTAAATAAGCCCTCTCTTATTTGTATTTCACATCATGTGATCACTTTCATTCTTTGATTCTTTATAAAACTGATTAGGCTACAGGAACCTTTACCTATTGTGCTCTCTTCTGCTGTTGGTTCTTGTGGCTGAGATCTTCTCTCTAGCACACTCGGTGATTCTCTCTTGGGTGCACTTATGGTTCAGCTCTAGCACACTCAGGATTTCTATGCTGCACTCACCTAGTGACGTTTCCTCCTTTGTTTATTGTGGGATTTAGGGTTTTCTGGGTGGTTCCATTCTATCCTCCTCACTCTTGTTAATTTTAACATAATTCTCAAATAAAATTTTATTATAGCAACAGCATTTTATTGCTGAAGAAATGATATTCTAGATCCAACAGTCATGCTAAGAATATAGTATTATAGCACAGAAGCATCAGCCAAATCCAATTTTCTCCCAGCTAACAGTGATGCTTTCTTTGGGAAAATAACTAGTTAAAGAGACAGAGATCTACCACAAATGCCTCTACTTTGTGGGGTAATGGATCAAGACATCGTATCTAAGCCAAGTTTAAAAATATAATTTAAGTCGTCATGAGGTTCACCAAGATTAAGAAGATGATGACCATGAATGGAGGCAAGTCTCAACTTAGAAGAATGTCTCTTGAGACCATCAGAAAATACTCTATGATCCCACTAAAAAGGTGCATTGTTCTTAGCCAAACCATGAACAAATAGTTGTTCAATCCTTTAGGAATCAAAATCCCTCAATAAAATAGCATCCACCATAATTGAGTAATCTAAAATATCCAAATAAGTATCAATGGATCAATAACAATCAGCAAGAACTGTTACCCCCTCTCACCTAGGGGTAACTAGAGGAGATAATTCTTCATGATCCACATTGTAGACAGTGGTCCCTATTACCCCCTCTCACCTAGGGGTAACTAGAGGAGATCATGTCTCATGGCCCACAATGAAAACAGTGATCCCGAGGATCATGATGATCAACATGTCCACAGATATCAACCCAGCAACCCCCTCAAAAGCCTCTTCCTCACCAGCATGGCTCATCACACTCAATCAGCAAGGCCCAATGGGAGATGGTGGCCCACGGGCCAGCACATTATAAGGTACATTAGTCCTCGTTTCATATAAAGTGTCAAATTTAATGCATTGGGCATTTGAGTAATGATCATGGGTTGAAGTTGGATAATGAATCATGAGCTCAGAAGTTATGTGTTTTGCCTTGTTTCAGCTTGGTGGTCATCCTAGGCATCCTAGTCCCGTGTGTCACTCCTGGGGAAAAGGGGTACTACCGGTGGTTCCTTTCAAGGGGTGGCATACTATTTCCAACCAAACTTACCACTTTTCCATCCTTGATTCTTCCATTCCCCCACCTTTTGGGTAATGTGGTTACATGTACACCAAAAAGGCATGTACCTCATTCTCTTATGAGAAGAAGGGGCTAAAGGCCCAAGGGTAAATTGCAGCTGACAGATAAAGAAAGAAATGGGATAATTAGGACAGTTAAAAGCCATAAGTCCACAATTGAGCTCTACCCCCTCATTAATGGCAATCGCCCCTAGTCCTAATGCGAATAAACGCATTCATCTACCAAAAAGGACTTGAATATATATCAAATAAAAGCAAAGGAAGTGTTATGCTTGAAACCTTTTTAAGGGGACTTGCAAATCAAATAAAAAATAAAGAAAAAGGAAAATAAAGGGTTTGGAATGCAAAAAGTATCGAGGAAAGGGTAACTCAACCGCCAAGCACACCCTTTACAAAGGAACTCATGGAGGTGAGCCCATACATTGTCTTGCATGTTAATGACCCCATGCCCATAAGTAAACCTGATGACCACCTCACATTCATTACATATCTCTGATGGGTTCTTCTAGGAAATATCTCTCTACTTGGGTACTAGCACACTTTATAGGTTCCTTTGATGGTCCTCCCATAACTAAACTTGCCAAATTGCATAAATTTTTGAGCTTGTGTGAAGTTTGAAGGGGATACCCAATGAGAGTTGCTCATTTGGATTTTGTATTAATTGATGGCCTACTTTGTATGCTTCTTAGGACTATTTCCCCTTGTGATTGTTGGTTTTACTTGATTCCATGGTTTTGATTGACTTGGGTGCACCTGACATGGTCTTTGGAGGTTGACTTTGTGATTTCATCCAGAACAATGTGCACTTTGTACAGGATACAACACGTGTGATGCAGAGCATTGGGTCACCTGGTGATTGACCTCCTTCAGATACATCCTATCACAACTCCTGGACCTTAGACGATGGATAGATGAGGTCTCATTTGATAGATATGGTCACGATGGCGAGTAAATGGGAAGAAATACCACACCATGGATAATGCATCCCATACCTTATGCAACATATGATGGAGGACGTTGCACTTTGTTATTCTTGGACACTACTCATAGAGGTGATGCATGATCATTACACCTTGGTCACTGTCCTTCCCACCTTGGATATTGAGCTCCTTGATGATGATGTCATGTGCTAGGGTTTACTTGATTATGATGGGCTTGCTTGCCATTGGGGCCCCTTGTGATTGTTGGTTTTACTTGATTCGATGGTTTTGACTGACTTGTGTGCACCTGACATGGTCTTTGGAGGACGTCTTTGTGCTTTCACCCAGGTTGTTGTGCACTTTATACAGGATACAACACGTGTGATGCAGAGCGTTGGGACACCTAGTGATCAACCTCCTTCAGATACATCCTCTCATAGCTCTTGGACACTGCACGATGGACAAATGAGTTCTCATTTGACATATATGGTCATGATGGCAGGTAGATGGTCAGAAAGCCCACACCATGGACAGTGCAACCCACAACTTATTTAGCATTTGATGGAGGACGTTGCACTTGGTTACACTTGGACACTACTTAGAGAGGTGACGAATGATCATTCCACCTTGGAAGCTGGCCTTCCCACCTTGGACGTTGAGCTTCTTGATGATGACAACATGCACTAGGGTTTACTTGATGATGATGGGCTTGCTTGCCATTGGAGCACCATTTGATGGCTTGATGATATGACATGACCCTTGATGAGGAGACACACCCTCCACCTTGCTTGCACCCCTTGGATGATGAGACATGGCCTTTGGAGGTTTCACAGACTCTCTTGGAGCATGACACCACCACACATGTGACCTAGGAGGACATTATTATGGTGTATTAGCATGATTATTCATTGTTAGAGGTTGTTTGAGGTGTCATCTCGACTTGTATCATGGATTATTATTGATTTAGATCATTATGTGGACATATGTGCTAGGATTACCTCATATAAAATAGGCTAGCGCTCATTCTGGATCAAACAAACTCACTCACTAGTGAGATCACTACTACTTGTTATTTATCTTTTCTTTTTCGCTATGGATGTCTTATGCACATTTTTGGAGTGGCTTGGATGGATGTTTTCTCTTGTTAATGGAGGATTCTTCATGAACTAGGGTTTCTTCAATTTATGTGCCTTGACTAGTAAGTGTTTTCTTTATGTGCCTTAACTAGTAAGTGTTTTCTTTATGTGCATGTGATTTTCATGGTATATTTTGGTGAATTCGCTTTTAGAGGGGTAATAGTTGCATGTTATCATTGTTTTCCTTGAATAATTTGAAACCCTAATGAAGGATTAATAGAGGTTATCCCCTTCCCTTATTGTATTCATCTTGAATTTATTGAAGCATTCAAGGTTTGTCCTAAGGGTTAGGGGTGGTTATCACATTAAGGTTTTCCTTGGCTAGGGTTTAGTTTTAGGGGTTAGGAGTGGCTATCCCCCTAGGATTTAAAACATAGTTTTCCATCCATTCTCTTTGATAGACGCATGAGAAGATTGGGATGACACCTAGGGTTTTTGAGAGGATAAACTTTAATGGATTTTTATTTGAGGTTTGACTTAGGCTTATGAAAGGATAATCCTAGGGTCTAAACCTTCACCTTTTCTCTTGTATGTAGCCTCCTTTGAATGCATTGCATTTACTCCATTTTCCCTAAGAAGGAAAACAACACTAGTCTTCATGATTGCAAGTGATGATTAAAACCCTAGCATTAGCTAAAGCTCTCCCTTTCTCTCAAGCTACTTGACAACCAAATTACTAACCTCATTTCCATACTAATTCTAACTCAGCGCTTGACAAATTAAGTATATTTATTGTTGTTGTTATAAAAGGTTTTCTACAACCAGTAGGGTTTGACTAATTGTTGATAATTTAGTTAATATTGGGGTAAAATTAGCATAGGAATATTGTTTGATAATTGGATATTGATCTCCTCATTGAAGCCTTAATTCTAAGATATGATTGTTTTATTTTTTATTTTTTATCTGGGTTGATTTATTGCTACTGTTGCAAAATATACTTGCCTGATATACACTTATTTACTGTTGATGTTTTGGTAGCAGCGAGAGGTATTTCGTCCTAGACAACCTTTCTTAGAGAAGAAAAAGATTTCGGAAGTCAAAGGAAGACCATTGAACAATTGAAGAACACCTTGGAAGAGAAGTCTACCCACGGGAAAATAATAAAGCGGAAATGGAATTCCCAGGTAGAGAAGTCGACTGACAGGAAAAGATAAAGGGAAATACAATTTCCCAGAAGAGAAGTTGGCCCCAACTAAAGTGACTTAAAGACTATAAATAAGGTGACATCTTGCTCATTTATTTACTCACTCACTCAACTATCTCATTCAAGAAGGAGGCACAGTCTAAGGCAAGGAGAAGACACATCTACTGCAATATTTGGGGTTCTTGGTTATTCTTGGTGGTTTTTCTTGTGCGTTATCTCTGGAAGAGGTGTGCTATCCTTGTGTGGTGTTGTGGTTGTCTGACCCTGCTAGGGTGTTGAGTCTCAGTTTTGACACTTCTAATGCCCTATATTACCCTCTATCTGAGCCTATTATAGCTATGCCATGTGTATCTAATTGATTGTTTCCTCCATAAATACACTCGATGACCTTGTTCACGTGCATAAGAGGTAACT
>CBVK0100129150.1:0-12283 GCA_900067695.1 Picea abies
TTTGTCTTCACATATATCAAAATCCTAGAATACATACCTCTCTTATTTTGGGTATAAAGTTTTGTTGGCCTAACCATTTATTGAATGAGTTATATGTGGCACTAGAGGAGAATGATATCTACGATCTTAAAAAAAAATTGTTTTGATCATGTTAATACCTTCTTATCCTGCATGAACATAAGATGTTGTAATTTCAAGGATATGTTGACTTTGATCATTTAAAAAATATATAAAATTAATATTATAAATTTTAAAAAATACACCGCACAAGAAAAATATATTCTCTATAAGTATACAAGTTATTGGAACGAAACTTCATCGTTAAGGTACTCAATAATTGCACGAACAAAAAAAAATACCTTATATTTTGTTGGAAAAATAAGAAACCACTATTAGAAAAAATAAAATTTGACATAGTTATTGACAATTTCTCTGAATAAAAGTTATATATTTGGAAAGCTAATTCAATTTTCTATGTTTCATCTTGTTACACCATATTCAAATTGATTGTAAAAGTACCTTCAATGATCCCTCCAAGTTAATAGATTGTTTTTTTTTCAAGTTTGCATTGCCACCAACCCGTCATAAGAGACTATCATTAACTTTCACTCACCCATATATATTCACATTTTAAAGTAGAATATTGTTCAATTAAAAACCACATACATGATTTTTTTTGGAAAAGTAAATGAAAAAAAAAACATTATTACATGAATTAGTTTATGCCTTTGGCAAGATCAAAATAGAAAACTATTTTAAATTAAATATATTATGAAGAGGAAGAATTTATTAGATTAATTTTAGCACAACAAAAAATAGGTGTGAGACAAGAGGAAACTCAGATATGATTGCGACAATTATTACTCACTAAAAAGTGAAAGACAAAACAACACATAAGAAAATGTTCCTTTGAATGAGAAAATTGCTACTCATTCAAAGTAGAGACCAAACAACACATAAAAATAAGTTTTATAATGAAAATAATCCACTAAGAAAACTTATTTGTAATAGCCAACAAAATGAAAATTACTACAATGCAACCATCTCAAGGAAGAAAATTATCATAAAAAAGATACATGATAAGTAATTAAATATTTTTATTAAAAATACTTCTTAAAAATGATGAGATACACTTTTTTCTTTAAATTAAAAAAGGGATAACTTTCTATTATATTCACAAAAATGTACAAAAAAAAATAGGGACAGTGGAAATCAGGTCCCAAACCATGTCTAGTCCAACTTGGAAACAAAAAATTTCACCAAGATTCTAACCATTGTCCATGATACATGTCCAAATATAATATATAACCAAAGTCCTATCCAACTAAGCAAGAGAGGAAATAGTTTATACAGAGTTCAATATAACATGATTTTGTATCCTAGACAAAAAACAAAAAAGGGACAAGAGCCTATCAACGTGGATCCTTCTTCTCCTAGTGGGTGTTTATTGGGGTAGGAGTTCTTGCTCATAGCCTTCCCATCCCCTCATCCTGAACATCATCCACTTCTATGGGGAATTTGAAAACAATTGGGGAACTCTACTCCACTAGTCTAGTCTCTCGATGCTCCTTCTATTGACCTCCCTGAGTAACTTGAAACTTTATTTTGTGTTGTAATATGTAGTATAGCTCGAAATTTCCTTACAAAATGTGGATGTAATGCATTATATCTACTTGGTATCTATTGTAATTTTGAAATGCTTGACCTACAATGTATTTTACCATCCAGTATGTTTCTAGCAACCAAAAATATCTAGTGTCCCTGGTTCTAGCATGAACTAGGTCTTTCAACCAATTGTCGGATTCAAATACAATCTATTTATAATGGATTTTACTAGGGTGCAACCTAACCAACTATTCCATTGATTCTACTATCTAAATCTCCTTCTCTGAGAAAAATTCCCAGAATCTTACCTTTGCTACCGTTGCATCTATTTCTTCTCATGTGGACCGGATTGAGCCTTTGGATGATTAGGATTCCTTGTCATTTCATCCCCCAAATCTCTCTTTGGCCTTTATTTTCCATAGGTGGTTCATCATAGTGACTTAACTAGCTCTAATACTGAACCATCTAAGACTACTAAGGAGTTGCAGGGGATTGTTTGACATAGAGAACTTAAATCTGATGAGGAGAAACAGTCTCCCCCTCCTAGCTACATCAACCTCAACACTATGTGGATTTAATTGAAACATATTATATATGTAACTGCCCACCCTATGATTGGGAGAGCTCTTCATCATAAATTCATCTTAAGGAATCCTTTCTAGGGGACAACCAATTGGTCTGTAATTTTTTTTCGGATAGGTTTCATCTTGGTCTTCTTTTTCTTCACACAAGATCTGAAGTTCTATTTTTTGAAAATGTGGAATTCATTCTTCTCCAGCTCTAAATCTGGGCCCAACGAAGTAGCCGTTGTGATGGAATCCTTCTCATTGGTAGATATAATTTCCTAGATTTGGAAGTCATTAAGGGATTTTCCTTGAAAATTCATTTGTTTCTTTATGTCCACACATTCCATATGAGAAATATTGGTAATGTTTCCCAGGATTTATTTAGGATAGGGTTTTCAAATATGTTTCTACTCAATGTCTCTATTGTTTTTGGAATTTCCTAATGCAGTCGGTCCATCCTTCTAAATAATTCCTCTCCTTTGTCCCAAAGTTGGGTGGTGAACATGCACAAATCGAGCAAGTGGTCCATGGTCTCCTTCTCTTCTGAGCAGAGGGTACACATGGAGGGGCCAGTGAAATCCATACAAAGAAGGAGATCCCAAATCAATATTTTCCTACTAGCCACTAGCCATAGGAAAGTTGGGATATTGGTCCAAATGGTCATATGCCAAAACTTCCCCCATATTGGGCGTCATTGGTCCTCATTTACACCCAATGATAAAATATAGGCATATTTTACCTGGAATTTGTCATCTCATTTTCCCCATCTATTAATGTCTTCTCCTTCTCAAATTTCTAATTATTGTTCTAATAGAACCTTTTGCATTATCCTTCACATGTCATCCATCCATCTGACTGGCCATTCCTCAAGAGGTTTCCAATTTCTCACATAGGGGTTTGTCATTTCTTGTTGATTCTTGGAATAATCGTACATATTTTACCATCCTACCTATTCCATTACTTGTCTTAGATCATGTAGCTACTCGCAATGCCCCAAGGTAGGAATCTTATTTGAGGCATCATCCTAAAAAAGAGTTGACCTTCCATTATGAACCTCAGAAAAGATTTGTTGTTGAACTATAGTATGATTTTTCCAGGCATGTTTCCATATCATGGACCTCACCCTATCACCATCCACTCAAATCAGATCCTCCTCGGGGATTTGGTGGGAATATTTATTTTTTCACAACTTTTTCCACAGGGAGTTTTGGTTTTTCACCCATATCCACCAACTCTTTTTATCATCCATGGCTTGTCTTATCACTTGACACTCCCTGATATTGATTATTCCCCTATCCTCAGGTTTACATAGGTTGTCCCAAGCCACCAAAGCCCACTTTGTTTCCTTAATCCCCCCCAGAAAAGAATTAGTGTTGTAGATTCTTGATCCTCTTTAGAATTTATTTGGAGCAACCAAGATAGAGAAAAGATACATAGGTGGGGTTGTAAGGACCAATTTGACTAACAGGATCCTCCCCAGAAGAGATAAAAAATGAAGAGTCTAGCTAGAAAGTTTAGCTTACATATTAGCTATGAAATATTCCCACAAAGGGTTATAGATGGCCTTGTCTAGGATGGGATCCCTCAGGTATTTAGATGGGAGGGAATTTCGATGAAAACCTATAAGCTGAGCTAGGTTTCTCTAGACCAACATGGGGGTGTTAAAGAAAATATTTTGGGAATTGTCTATATTGATAAGTGTATCAGAGGCCTGATTAAAAAGATCCAAAAATTTGTTGAAGGCCTGGTCTTCTCTGATAGTAGGTAGATCCATTAATAATGTATCATCCATGAATTTAATATGGGATAGGTCCTCATATAAATAATGTATGTTAGTGCCTTCAATATATCCTTCCCATTTAGCTTAGGTAACACTTTTCCCTAGGCCTTCTCCCAGGATGTTGTAAAGAAAGGGGTATAGAGGATCCCCCTGTCAAATACCCGATAAGGGGTTGAGGGTTCTTGTGGGAGAACCATTCACTAATATAGAGAAGAAGGTTTTCGAGACTAGGTCTAAGATCCACTCTAATTCCTTCATAAAGCCACAAGATAACATCATCTATCTTAAAAAATTCCAATTCATTCGGTCATAGGCTTTGGACATATCTAGTTTCATTAGCATCCTATCTTTATTTTAAGACCTTTAGGGAGTGGATGGTTTCATGATCTACCAAAATCCCATCAATTATTATATTTCCTTCCACAAAACCCCCTTGCTCCTATGATATGATAATAGGGAGGATAGGCTTAATCCTAGAAGCTATTAATTTAGAGACAAATTTATAAATTGCATTATAGAGGGAGATAGGTCAAAAATTATTTGTTGAGTCAGATCCTTTGATTTCTGGGACAAAAGTGATAAAGGTTTCATTGAACACCTAGAGGAGGGACCACGATATTTAGGATTCCTCCACCACTTCCCAAATATCCCTGTCGAGGATCGACCAACTAGTTTGAAAGAAATCAATGGTGAAGCCATTCGAGCCAGGGGATTTCCTAGAAGCCATGTCTTTCACAATACCTTCCACTTCCTCTAGGGATGTTGGTCTCAACTTTGATTTTGTCTAGGAGAGACCATCTAGGGGATGGCCTATGTTATTTTGTTTATAAAAACATCTATATTTGTATTTGGCTCTGACAAGAGATGATTATAATTTAGTTAGTTAATTATTCCTCTATATCCTCTTGTTTTT
This sequence comes from Picea abies, assembly GCA_900067695.1. Taxonomy (NCBI): domain Eukaryota; kingdom Viridiplantae; phylum Streptophyta; class Pinopsida; order Pinales; family Pinaceae; genus Picea; species Picea abies. The sequence continues at coordinate 4,865 of CBVK0100129150.1, forward strand.
ATTTAATGGTTTTGTTAGTCAATTTGATGGATTATTTTATGTTCTGGATTGTTCTTTGTAGTAGGTAATTGTGGAAGAATTTGGAGTTATTATCCTCTTCTTTGATTCAGTGGATTTTAGACTTTTTTATCCAAAACATTCCCTCCTATTGATCTCATATGAGAAGTTCCATTATTACTTATTCTTCCCAGGAACTAATTTCCTATGAATGGATCCCATGAATTGCCTCCTTTTGGATCTACTCCATTTCTAATTATAGTTTTTTTTTCTCCTCAAATATATTTCCAAATACCTCTTTTTTTCCTCACCTGATACTTTGGAAGAAATGTTTAAGCCTTCGTTGGGGCTTATGCATCTTGGTTCCATATACTTCCTTCTGCTCCCTCCACCACACTTCCAGGTTCTGAAGGAAGTCAGGTTGGTCTAGACAAAAATTCTCAGAATGGGAAGGTTTTGGTCCATGTTTCAAGATTTGTTTCCATTCTAAAACTATAGTCCAATGGTCAAAACCAAAGTGTAACATCCCTCTCTTACAAGCACATTCTATTGAATTATTCTTTGAGGACACTTACATGCAAGTGATCTGCTTATCGTACATGGTTATTGTTTTTCTTATGGATTCTTATGATGATGTTGAGGGATTATGATGTTATGTTATTTTTTACATGCATATTGACAAATGTTATTGACGAGTTTCTGTGAGTGTGCATGACACTTGATGGATTGTGAATGCCGAGGGCATCACTGGACGTCCTTGGACTATGGATTGAGTCAGGGAGTGGATTATATTGGTTTGAGTGTTTGATTTATGCATATGTGACATATGATCGATTATAGTATACTTTTGTATATGGATCATTGACAATGTTTCATTAATGGATGCATGTTTCATTAATGGATGCAGTTTGACGAATGCTTGCTAATATGATTCACATAAGGAGTAAAGAGGCCATGCACATAGACCAAATATTGAGGGAGAGTTGTGGCAGCGTCCCTGTCACAGCCTACTAACACTCTCGTCGTGGCTCGAATTGTAGGTTAACAATTACCTAGTTCAAGAGGTCCATGATGTCGTGAGGGCACACTGAGACAGTCTCTCATGAATATTTCTAAGGGTAACACAATAAGGTAGGGTCTTTATTCCTTAGAAACCCTTAGTCTCTCACAGGGTCATCCAAATGGAGTGTTGACTCCAGGGGTTGGATAACTACCAAAACCAGTCAAAGGCAAGTGACACCCTTGGAGAACATAGTGCGTCTTGAAGGGCACGTCACATAAATAAAATTTGAGTCAATGAAACTAGGTGGCCTAGAAAACCTTGAGCGAATATTCAAACCTTGTAAAATCTTTAAACATGGTCGGATTTAATTAATTAATTAAGGATTGAAATTATTAATTTTAAATCCCTAAATGAAAGTCCAAGCCTATTCAAAAATTAATCCTAAGTCTAATGTTTGGTGAGAATACTAAAACTAAATTATAAATTAAATGAAATAGGAAAAAGGTAAATCAATTTAAGAAATTAAGGAAGATGAAATAAGTCTAAATAACTGATATAATACACATATGTGCAGAAAATACCAAATTGGAAATTAAGATAAGAAAGGAATAAAGCATAAAAAGGATCTATCTAGTCCGTTAATCAAGGCCTATGACATCTTCTAAAAGGATCTCATCAACCCAACCACATCCCCCACAACAATCTACTCTTGTCCAATAACCTTCTCTTCTCCTTGGGGGTTATACCCCTCTCGCATGGATGCTACTGGAGGAATCACACCTCCTCCCCTAGCATCACGTCATATGCCTCCATGACTTCCCCTAACCATGATTACTTCCAAGGACATAATTCAATTTAATTAGTGATAAATTATTAATCAGGTGTTTAATACATTGGAAGGCATAATGATCCCAAGTCACAGGGTTGAACCCGCTCTGATACCATATGTAATGCCCCCTTTGTTATGACTAGGAAAAGTGAAGCACAATAGGTAATTTTATTTTTTTTAAACGCATAAGGAAATAATGTCAACAAAAATTCATAATCGTTACGCCATAAAAACGACATACATCATTTTAACTGAAACAACACAAGAACTGCATTAACATAAATAAAAGTGACACATGTTCACGCATAAACATAATTAGCAGTGACACAGTTCAACACGTCTCTATCATCTGAAGAAAATTTAATTAATATCAATTGGAAATTGAACATCAAATACTTTTAATCATTCAACTAAAGATACTTTAAATCATTCACATAAAGATACCATAAGATACCATAAATATAACATAAATATGACATAAAGAAACTACCCACCCAACCTACCTTGCAAGGTTAGGACCTCCAAGACACATAAGCAATGCTCAAGCCTAGGATTCATCCGTTCGATTTTGACCATCTAAGGTCTCAGGGATGGCGATTTTTCTTAGGAACAAGGAGGTGTCTACATCCCACTAAAACAATAAATTATTAAGAAAACTAGCTAAATCAACAACATCAACGATAATTAATGGTGAAATAGTGTTCTATAACCAATCACGCATCACATAAATTACAAGGCGCAAGAGAATTTAATTACTAAATCAATCATACAACGACATAAGTTAAGGCACAATGTTTATTCTTAAGATGCAAACAAATCTAAATCCTCAATCATGCATACATAGACATTATTCATGGCACACGAGAAATCTAAATTCTAAAAATCTCAATCATCAATAATTAACATTCTTCCAAGGTGCAAGAGTAACAATTCTAGAAAAAGCACACATCCAGATGATTATCACACATGAGTAATCGTCAACTTTAGTTTAAAGGCGCAAGGGTAATCATCAATTCTATCTACATGGCATAAGTAATCAAATTACAAACCAATCATAAATCGCATTAATTTTATGGTGCCACAGAATCTATCAACTCAACATCTATTCCTTAACATTAATTCAAGCATGCGATTAATGTTACTCGCAACATTCAATCATACAAAAACAATGTTTAATTGCGCAACAAGATATTCTACTAAAACCTATCATTTTCCAAGCAACAATGAGGGTAAGGAGAAATAGGATAATCATAATTATGAATGAATCAAGAGCACAATTCAAATTAATATCAAGTAGCATAGATATACATCTCAAATTAAAGGCACCTTCTAGGAGCCTGTGAGGGAATGCCAAACTTTATTCTCATTATGAGAACCTGTACGAGGATGGAGCCTCTAAAACCAAACATTAAGTTAACACTTCTTACATTACGTATCCATCTGTAAACCAAAAATATTGATTCTTAATAACAATACTGAGGAGAAATTCAAAGTTGTCTTATAATTATAATTAAATAATTAAATAAGGACCCATAAATGAAGGAACCCAGGTCAAACTATAGTACCATTGATAATAGTAATCTAAATTTAGACTATTAGATGGGTAAAATATATAGTTTCCATGAGTCTTCAAAAATTACAAACAATAGATTTGTTTGAATGTGCTCCCTAAAACACTTTCAATCATATTTACTCTACCACTTCCCATGCATAGAACTACCAAGAGGAATAGAAAGGAAATAAAACCATACTCATCTATTAATAAATCACTATGAATGGAGCTACATCTTATCTAAAAGAAGACATTCACATAACTGAATTTATATTGTATAAATATAGAAAACATATGTAAAAATTAGATTCTATAGGTATTATCAAATTTGGAATCAAAATATGGGCTACATGAATTGCACGTGGTTGATTTACTATTTGCAAAAGAAACCTATCAAAGAATATAAATAAATTATTAAGATACACCTATTACTCTAAATTAGGCTCTACATCTACAGAATAGGGTGATGTGGCATATTACACTAACAATGAACTTAAATCATACATTTAAACATCAATGCAAATACAACCCCTCATGGAACTAAAATCATATGGGGAAATATAGATTTATATTATAATTCAAAACATAAAAATAGATTTACATCATTGTTCCTTGTCTATTGTTCACCCATCGATCAAATGAAAATATGTGCATTTCACAAAGGAGTTCAAGGAAAAAAAACACTAGGAGGGACACTAATTCTGGGTGAAATTAAATTCCATAAACATAGATGATTCAGGAAAAATGTTTGAGTAATCCCCAACGAACTGCCTCCTGGAAAAATACAGAGGGTCTAAGGAAAAAGAATGCACTGAGATTCTCCCTGCTCAAAAATTCACACACTCCCAAAAGAATGCAACATATATTAAAGAGAAAAGCCAAGAGCCTAACATTGTTGGGTGAATATGCATGTAAATGCAGAGGCAGTTAATCAACTCAGAATTATTTTAGATCCCAAAAATACAAAACACAGAAACACTAGCATATGCAAAACACATAGATACTAGCATACACCTAATGCAAGGGGTTAAATATTTCTGGGTGATTTGAAAAACACATATGTTTAAAATATGGTCAAAACACAGAGGTGAAGTGAAATTTCATTGGGTAATTAACCGAGTTGCAAGGTTAACCATTCCCAATCAACATAGAGGTGAATAGAGCCCTTGCTAAGAAAGAGGAAAATTGTTGGGTTAATGCCTGGAGTAAAACGCATGGTGAAAACACATGGTAAAAACATAGAGCAAAGGGAGGCACAAAGCCTTGGACTTTCCATAAAAATGCAATGAATCATAAGAAAAAAAAAATCGTTGAGCATTAAGATTAAATCGTAGAGAAATAATACATAAATTTTCTCAGTCTTTAAAGGGAAAAATGTAGGGACTTTAAAGGTAATTTCATTGAGTCCTTAAAGGTGAACGTAGAGCATCCCCTCCCAGACACATAGTATCCTTACATTCCAAAACACTGAGAAACAAAAACAGCACTGAGCAAGGCAATAAATGCAAGGTTACACTTCCCCCATCAATGCAGAGGCAACAAAATCACAAAGAAAAAGAGATGCAACTCGTTGGACAAGGAAAGAAAGGGAAACACAAAGAAGGGCATGATAAGTTGCATGGCCAAACCCCCAGGGATGGGAAGGGTTAATATAATAAAATCATCGAGTGGAATATGAAAATTGTTTAAGCTGATAATAATAGTGATAAGAGATCGAATCCCCATTTAAAAATGAAAGAAGGAAACAAATTACAAATTTAGACTCACATTAGGTGCAATGATTCCTAGTTTAAAATAAAGGTAATGAACTAAAATTTTAATTCATAACCACACCCGGTACAATCGATCATCGTAATCTTAAATTTTGGTTTCAACTTAACAATACAAACATTTTTGCAAATTCTAATTAACAATTCATTCTTATTGCAAATAACAATATAAATTACCAAGACCGATGAAGAAGATTTTACAGATGTCCCTTGGCGCTTTTGATCCTTCCTTTCTTCCACTTTCTATTCAACTGACCTCACTGGTACCTCCCAATGAACCCTAGGGGTACTCTTCTTCCCCCTTATCCCCCCGAGCCGCAAAGGTTCCACACACATAACAGGCCAAAAATCCTCTATCTCCCAGCTTGCCTCGCAAGGTAGAGCCACCACTCTCTCTCTCTCTCAAGCTAGGTATCCCAACTCTCGCAACTAAAACCAGTCCAAAAATTTTGTAGCATAACCTTACCCATAACTAGTCTATCCATTTCTCATCTCAGTCATTTTTTTTTATAGAATTTACTCACTTTCACATTTAATTCACTTTTTAATTAAAATAATTTAGAATTATGTCCCCCTTACACTTGTCACCCTTTGCCTATAATTTATTTTAATAACAGTCAATTTCCCTCACCCATCCTAAAATTGCTCCTTAAATCACTCCTAGTTGTCTCTTTATTTCCCTTATTTCCAATTAATGATTGGTGCCTTACTCAAATATGAGTTGAGTTAAAATATAAACCTTCTCCTAGTTAGACTAGTGTTAATTAGACTCTAGATTCCTTTCTATGCGTACCCATTCCTTTAGATTTATTCTATTCTTACTTTAATTTCCAATTTGGTAATTACATGCACATCGGTGTATTAAGTCAATCTTTAGATATGTTTTATTTTCCTTGATTTCTTAAATTGATTTACTTCATCCTCTCATTATTTAATTTATAAATTTAGTTTTTGCATTCTCATCAAACTTAGACTTAGGCTAAATTTTGAATAGGCTTAGACTTCAATTGGGGATTTTAAAATAAAAATTTTCCATCCTTAATTAATTAATTAAATATCCCCATGTTTAAATTTTTCACAAGGTTGAATATGCGCTCAAGGTTTTATAGGCCAGCTAGTTTCATTGACTCAATTTTTAATTATATGATGTTCCCTTCAAGACGCACTCTTTGCTCCAAGGGTGCCACTTTCCTTTGATTAATTTTTTTAATTACGCGATGTGCCCTTTAAGATGCACTTCATTCTCCAAGGGTGCCACTAACCTTTGACTGGTTTTGGCAGTTGTCCAACCCCTAGAGTCAACACTCCATTCGGGATACCTTGTGAGAGACTAAGGGATTCTAAGGAATAAGGACCCTGCCTTATTGCACTCCCCTTAGAAATATTCATGAGAGACTTTCACAGTCTACCCTAACGGCATCGTGGACCTCTCGAACTAGGCAATCGTTCACCTACAATTCGATCCATGGTGAGAGTGCTAGTAGGCTGTGACAGGGATGATTCCACACCTCTCCCTCAATAATTATTCTATGTGCATGGCCCTTTTACTCCTTATGTGAGTCAAATTAGCAATAAATCGTCATCCTGCATCCATCAATGAAACATTTTCAATGATCCATAAACAACATCATAATATAATCGATCATATGTCACATATGCATGAATGAAATACTAAAACCAATACAATCCACTCCCTAACTCAATCTGGAGTCCATGGAGGTCCATTGATGCCAATAACATCCCAATCTGTCAAGTGTCTTGCATAGTTAAGGAAAAATCCTCATTAGCATCTGTCAATATGCATATATCAATAACATCAAATCATAATCATCAACATCATCATAATATCCACAAGAGAAATATACAACCATGTTCTATAATTATATCACTTGCATGAAAGTGTCCTCAAGGTTAATTCAATAACATGTGCTCGCAAGAGAAGAATTTTACATACACCCCCTCTTGTTTTAAACTTCGTCCTGAAGTTGTATACTATATAAGATGTAGTGAATAAAGCATCTGACAAGATATACATGTCTAAACTATCACATAAATATGGAAATTGTTGGTGCATATCATATGCATCCTCCCAAGTAACCAATTATGGACTACAATTGTCCCACTAGACCTTGACCTGATAGATTGTTCGACGTCGTAGATGTTGAATGCAATGGTCCAAAATTCAGATTGGCTCCCCTATGAGTGCACCTCATCTAACACCACAAGGAACTCATGTCAATCTCATGTGTAGGATCACTAACATAATGTC
>CBVK0100129151.1:0-11469 GCA_900067695.1 Picea abies
GATCACTAACATAATGTCGCAAAACATATACAAGAAAAACATTGTGCATATGCCTCAAACAATGAAGCAAGGCTAGTCAATATGCCATAGGTCCTTTCCTTTCCAGAACTTTGAAAGGCCCCACAAACTAGAAGAGAGTTTAGCATCCCTTCTAAACTTAATATAACTCTTGTGCGGTTTGACCCATAAGAAAACTAGGTCACCAACTTCAATTTGCGGCCAACGTGATGCGCATCAACATAACTATTCTGTCGATTTTTCACTTCTTTAATCCTTTTTCTTCTCATTTTCATTTGTTCTTCCATTTCTTGGATCATTTATGGTCCCATCAGGAACCTATCCTCAAGTCGATCCTAGCTCAATGGCGCCCGACACGATCACCCGTAGAGAAACTAAAACGGTGCCATCTTAACGGTACCTTGATAGATGTTGTTATACACAACTATACCAGTGGCAATAAATCCTCCCAACATTTTTGTTGGTTCAACACATACATACGCAAAAAATATTCCAAAATTTGGTTCTCTCTTTTTGTCAGCCTGTCTGTTTCAGGTACTAAAGTTCCATTGTGTTCCCAAGGCCTCTTGGGAACTAGTCCACAATCGTCCTGTAAACACTCAACCTCTATCGGATGTGATTATTTTTGGCATGCCAGGAAGTCTCACAATATTTCCAACAAAGATTCTAGCAATGTATGGTGTCTGATACGTCGTACACACAGGAATAAAATGTGGACTCTTCGTCAGAGTGTCAACTACCATGAAAATCGAGTCGTGCCTCCTTTCCATCAACGACAATCCAACAATTAAGTCCATCAAAATGACCTCCCATTTTGATTCCAGAATAGCATGTGGTTGTAGTAATCATGTTGGATGTCTATGTTAAGCCTTCACTTGTTGACATTCTAGACATCTCGCCACGTAGCTAACTATTTCATCGTTCATTCCTTTCCAAAGGAATATGGGTTTAAGGTCCCCCCTCATCTTTGTGACAACTAGTTGAGCCATGTATACTTCACTATGAGCTTCACTTAAGATAAAATTTCTCAATTTATTTTTAGCAGGTATGCAGATCCAGTTGTTCTACCTCATAAATACATCTTTGTCCACTATATATCCTTTAGAATTTGGTACTAACATGGTGTCTTGTCTGATATTTTCCTCAACCTATTTATACCAGTCATCGTCGAACTGCATAGTTTGAATCCTTTCTCGAAGTTTCATCTGAAGAGGTATCATCGAGAATATGCATGGTCTCTGACTCAATGCATTTGCCACTCTGTTCACCATTTTGTGAATGTACTTAATCTAAAATCGTATTTGCTAAGTAATTCTGACCAATGCCCTTGTTGTGTGTTCAAGTCATTCTGCGTGAAAAGTGATGCATTCCACAGTGATATGCCCCCTTTTTCTTTTTCATTCAAATTTATTTCCAATCATATAGTGTCTCCACACTCTCCAGGCATACATAATGGCCAATAACTTGAAATCATGCATTGTGTAGTTCTCCTCATGATTTCTTAATTTTCTTGATATGGAGGTGATCACTGGATCGTCTTGCATCAATACTCCACCTATGCCTTCCTTGGATGCATCTGTGCATACCAATAAATCCCTATCCATGTCATGGAATTTTAGTATCGAGGTTGTTGTCAAAAATGCCTTGAGCCTTTAGAATGCTTCCATGCACTTCTTGGGCCATACAACTTCTTTTTTTTTTCTGCAAATCTCTGATCAGATTTGCTATCTTTGAATCCCTGCTAAACACCAAAATCTGTGTATTCATGTTATGTTTTTCAGCACAAGCCATTCCATAATAGCCCCTACCTTCACCAGATCCACAATGATGCCCTTTCCAGATATAACATTCCATAGGCAATGAATCCTCGAGATCATTTTGACAGTTTCCCATAAACAATGTAATATTAAGCGCAAATATTCATCATATTCCTTCGTCATCCAAGAATATATCAATGTGTCATCAAAGAGTTCTTGAACAAACTTGTCCAAGTATTCATGGAACACCCCATTCATCAACCTCATGAATACCCCATGGTCATTTGTCATTTTGAAAGGTAAAAGGGTAAACTTGTAATGTTTGAACCTCATCTTGAATGCGGTCTTAGAATGTCTTCCCCTTTAATTTTCAATTGGTGAAATCTTGATCTCAAGTCGATATTTGAAAACACCATTGCACCTTTCATTTAATCAAACAAATCGTCTATTCTTGGTAATGGATATTGGTTCTTGATCGTTGCCTTGTTTAATTGATGATAGTCAATACAAAGACTCCATGACCCATCCTTCTTTCTTATGAAAATAACAGGCACACCCTAAGGTGACACACTTGGACGTATATGTCCTAGGTCCAAAAACTCCTTTAATTGCATTTTCAACTCTTGTAACTCAGGTGTCCACATACGATAAGGTGTTCTTTCTATTGGTTCAGTTCTAGGATTCAAATCGATTGTAAACTCCAATTATCGTTCTGGTGAAAAACCTGCTAACTCTTCAGGAACATGTTTGAAAATGAACATGGCCAATGACAGCCACCGACAATCTCTAGTCAACGCAATAGTAGTCCTAATGCCAAGCGTCAAAGCATCCAAAGGTAGTTCTCAACCATGGTGGATAAGAACCAAGACATCGTGTAGTTAAGGACAACTATAAGGAACTCGCTACAGGAACTCGTTGGGGAGGGGCGCACTAAGCCACTTCGAACTGTCGATACTAAAATTGCATACTCGATGTAGCCCAAAGTTTTCCCTTTAGTAAGTATTTGATCAGATCAAGAGTGATGATAGCAAAGCCTGTGCAGATGCTGGTAGAAGTTAGAAAAGTATTTGGTTGGAAGTATTTGTTTTAATAAGGGCAGATCCGTGCATAGTACACAAATTCCTTATCCATTAAATCAAGGCGCCAAGCCAAAGCTTGTGGACTATTTTTTTTGGGGGTAAATTCAATCTTAATGCCAGAATCAAATCCGATTATAAAATGTCATCAATGGTTTTCCCACCAACAAAATAGTAAGGTGAGTAAATAATACTGAGTTAGATCCACCCAGCTCTTTGATACAGGACTTATAATTACCAAATTCCCTTCCAGGGTATGACAAACATGGAAAGAATTAAGCAAGACAATGTCATCGTAAGGCAAGGAAGGTAGTTGACGTAGAAGAAATGATAGAGATAAGACTACATCAATTCGTTTAAAGCAGGAGTATTTGGAGACCACCTAACCATGAATGGATTTTGATATAAATTTGAGACCAAAAACGTTTTCAAGAACAACAACTCGAATATCTAAAGTTTGCACTACCAGGTCTGATGGGGGAGGTGCTCAGATTCGATAGCCCAGACAGGTAGGTGTAGCGCAAATTTTAGGAAAGGGAAACATTCATATAGGAGGTTGACCCCTTGCCTACAGTTTACGACAGTTTCTAATTAGGATTATAAAATGCAATGAATCCATAACAGTTTCAACTACAAATTTCAAGATAGAATTCCATAGCCACCTGTTAACTTGCAAAACATAACATCAATTTCATACAGCCTCAGCAATAAACTATATCTATATGTAATCCAAAATATTTACATTCAAGCTTAGATAAGAAAATACCGTAAATTATATCTATATATAATCCAAAATATTTACATTCAAGCTTAGATAAGAAATATTTACCAGGCCACCGAAACTCCACTGGCAAAAGGGTCTCTGTATTGGTTACATTGGTTACAGTTCATTCGGGCTTCTCGGAGATATCATGGAATAGATACAAGAAAGGCAGATTCCAGCGCAAAGTTATGGCAGGCTGAGTGATACTCATAGCATACCACCTGATGAAACTATGAATCAGAGCAAGTTCATGGTTCTCGGAGATATCTGTTCGTTTTTTACTGTCTGCGTGACAGATTTACTGTTCTTCTATGACAGGATACGTGCTGCCTATAGTAGACACAGGTCACTGTTTGCGGGCATTTTATATGTTGTTCTGTAAAATTTTTATATATTGTTCAATATAAATGAGAAATTTTCCCCGTGGAAAAATCTTAGATAAGAAATACCATAACAACAGACGATGAAGAAAGACAATTGGTGTTCCCTCCTTCCTTCTCTCGCTTGCTAATCATTGAGACTTCACCAATACCTCCCAACCAACGCTAGGGATACTCTTCTTCCCCCTTAGCCCCCTAAGCCGAAAAGAGGCCACACACATAACAGGCCAGAAATCCTCTAGCTCCCAACTTGCCTCGCACAGTAGAGCCACCACTCTCTCTCTCAAGCTAGGTATCCCAACTCTCGCAAGTAAAACCCATCCAAAAATTCTGCAGCATAACCTTACCCATAATCAGTTTGTCCATTTCTCATCTCAGCCATTTGTTTTATAGAATTTCCCTACTTGCACATTTAATTCACTTTTTAATTAAAATAATTTAAAATTATCTCCCCTTTACACTTGTCACGTTTTCCCCATTTGCACAAGAAGATTCCATAATTTATTTTAATAACAGTCAATTTCTCTCAACCATCCTAAAAGCTCTCCTTAAATCACTCCTAGTTGTCTCTTTATTCCCCTTATTTCCAATTAATGACTGACGCCTTACTAAAATTTGAGTTGAGTTAAAATATGAATCTTCTCCTACTTAGACTATTGTTAACTAGACTCTTGATTCCTTTCTATGTGTACACATTCTTTTTTCTTTCTTCCATTCTTACTTTAATTTCCAATTTGGTCATTACTTGCACATAGGTGTATTAAGACAATCTTTAGATATATTTTATTTTCCCTGATTTTTTAAATTGATTTACTTCGTCCCCTCATTATTTAATTTATAAATTTAACTTTAGCATTCTCTCCATACTTAGACTTAGCATAAATTTTGAATAGGCTTAGACTTCAATTGGGGATTTTATAATTAATAATTTCCATCCTTAATTAATTAATTAAATCCGACCATGTTTAAAGATTTCACAAGGTTGAATATTCGCTCAAGGTTTTCTAGGCCACCTAGTTTCATTGACTTGATTTTTAATTACGCGATGTGCCCTTCAAGATGCACTCTGTGCTCCAAGGGTGCCACTCGACTTTGATTCAATTTTTTAATTGCACGATGTGCCCTTCAAGACGCACTCTGTGCTCCAAGGGTGTCACTCACCTTTGACTGGTTTTGGTAGTTGTCCAACCCATGGAGTCAACACTGCCTTCTAAGGAATAAGGAATAAGGACCCTGCCTTATTGTGCGTCCCTTAGAAATCTTTGTGAGTGACTGTCACAGTCTACCCTCACGTCATTCTGGATCTCTCGAAATAGGTAATTGTTAACCTACAATTCGAGCCACGACGAGAGTGTTAGTAGGCTGTGACAAGGATGTTGGCACACCTCTCCCTCAATACATGGTCTATGTACATGGACCCTTTACTCCTTATGTGAGTCAGATTAGCAGACAATCGTCAGCCTGCATCCATCAACGAAACTTTGTTAATGATCCATAAACAACATTATAATATAATTGATCATATGTCACATATGCGTGAATGAAATACTCAAACCAATACAATCCACTCCTTGACTCAATCCGGAGTCCAAGGAGATCCATTGATGCCATCGACATCCCAACCTGTCAAGTGTCCTACACACTCAGGGAAAACTCCTCAGTAGCATCCGTGAATACGCATATATCAATAACATCAAATCATAATCATCAGTATCATCGTAAGATCCACAAGTGAAATATACAATCATGTACTATAACCCAATCACTTACATGCAAATGTCCTCAAGGTTAATTCAATAACATGTACTCGCAAGAACAAAATGTTACACTCATGAGGCATCAACAATGTATTTAATGTCTTGGTTAAAATAACTCTTAGTGTATACTTTTGGCAAGAGTCTCCCAATCAACGCATTCTATTTCAATCTCTAGGAAGACATTTGATTTATTAACTTTCACTGAAAACATGTATTTTAGCACCAAGGAGACTATTTTTTATAGTTTTTTCATTCAGCTTACAATTACAAAGCTACGATTATGTCTAGAACAATTAGATAATCAATCACTAAATTTTGAATAGAATATATTTTATATTTATGGAAAAAATTTCATTCAACTTCAAAGTACAACGATTATGTCTAAAATTTATGAACGAACAATTAGAAAATTAATCACTAAATTTTGAATAGAATATATATTTATAAAAAAATTCAAATTACAAGGTTACGATTATAGAATATATTTTATATTTATAAAAATAAATTCCAATTACAAGGCTGCGATTATGTCTAAAACTTATGAAAGAATCAAAAGAATCAAAAGCAAAAATCCATAATAATATATATTTTTTAATATTTCTAAAATTATATAGTAAACTTTATTTTATTAATTTTAAAATTATATAATAAATTTTATTTTATTAATTAAGATGAATGAAAATAAAAAATGTATATATACAAATTATATAATTTTTGAAAAAAAAAAATCCATGTTGTATTACTCTAAATTGTCCTCTTCAAAATGATATTTTCAATTTTGTTGTTTACTTAATAACAGCAAAAAAAAAAAAATTGTTACAAATAAACATATATGTATAAAAACTCGTGATCTTTTGGATTATTATTTTTCAAAATTATTTTAAAAACATTTAAATAAATATAGAAAAATGTGTATACATTACAACGAACCATGTACATGGTGAGCATGAAACGCTGACCATATTATATATTTAATTTTTATAAGTAGAATGCATAGGAAGGACACCTTTTCTTATTTTTTATGATTTTGAAGTATATATGTAAATAAAAAATCAAATATGGGTTATTAAATAATAATAAAAAAATTTATTAAAATTATTATCAAAATATGTTAGTGGAAACATAATATGTTGTCCAAATTTTCTTTTATTCTATATTGATTGTAAATGTATATATAATCTGTAAATTGTTAGATTTTAGAATATTGTAAGTTTACAAATTTTATTGACAAAATTATATTATAACGGGTGATAATATTCATGGTTTGATCTCTATATTGATTTTTCCTTATGATGTATATATATTTCTTAAAATTATAGTTGTTAGCTGGTTATCTATGAGGATAAAATTTTCATGATTCTAATGACCCCCTATGACAACCACTTAGTTATTTATCTAATTGAATTCTTAATTAAAATTCATTTATTCTTCATCATTTTCAATAGTTAATAGATTTAGGGTTTACATACACGTGTGTGTTGCTTAACATTTATATCACTTAAGACTTAAGGGAACAACATAAGCCACCATTGCCATAGGGTTTACCATCCTAGAACACATGATTTAATTAGAAGGATAGTAAGATTGATTATGCGAAGAAGCTTGACAGTATAAATCAATGACTTTTCAAAGAAGCTTGACATTATTAATCAAATTTACTTCAGGTAATTTCACACGATTAAAATGACAATACCATTGTTTTTAAAGGTATTTGACTTTATTAGGATTAAAAGAATATTCCCATTGTTTTTTAAAAATGTTTGAATTTAGCAACCAAATTTACTAAAGTAGTTTCACCCTTTTTCCAAACACGCGTAGGATAGTACCATTGTTTTTAAGAAGTTTGACTTTGTGAATAAAATCTACTTCTTGTAACGTAATTTGACTTTTAAATGTAAAAGAAGGGGTCAGTACTTAATTTTTTCATAAGTTGTTTGTACATGTGCGAGGGAATAATCTCCAATTACTTTTAGATATATTCATGTTGCAACCCTTTAGTATCATAGAACAAGATTAGAGGGATATTTACCATTACTTTTTTAAGAAATTTGACTTTAATTGTTGATGTTAATTACGCCGAAAGGTGTACACCTATTGATAATGGGCAGATTTAATAGTTCCTTAATGTTTTTTGGATGGTGTACCAGACATGTTCATTGGTAAGGGTCTTACTTTTGAAATTTCCTTTATTTCTTTCATTCCAAACATTCCATAGAAAAAATCATGCGAAGGTATTCCATGATTTATTTGGAATTGGGTTAGCATAGATTTCATTCCCCCATTCCCCTATGGTCCTTGGAGTTTTATGTTGAACCCTATCCGACATTCTAAAAAATTGTGCTACTTTATCTAAGAAATAGGCCATTGTTTTGCAAGAACCAACATGTGGTTGAGGGATTCCTCCTCTAATTTTCACAACACAAACATGTAGGGACCAATGAATCCCCCTAAGGTTAGTCAATCCTAGGTCATAATTTTTCGACTCGCTTTGAGCCACGAGAAAGTCGAAATATTTGGCAAGATGGTCGGTTGCTAGATGTTCTGCCAATTTTTTTCACATTTCTCCTCACTCAGATACATCATAGCTATATATGCATCTTTCTCTCGAAAAGTACCATCACCATGCCTTCCCCACCTGATAATTTCTTCCCTTGATATTATTTGTGTTTGTCGCTCCCTCAATACCTCTAGCATATACCTTTTCGTATCTTCATTCCACAATATTGGCTAATCATCTAGCGGTTTCCAAGTCATTGTATATGGGTTCATAATGCCTGACTGAGTCTTCCAATATTCGTAAAAAATTTTCCATCCTTCCCATTCCATTGTTTTTTCTCAAATCCTAAAAATGCTATGAATTCCTAGAGGGTGGGATGTTGATCTGAAGTATCATCCCAAAATAGGGTTTATTTTCCATTATGGACCTCCCAAAAACAATGGTGTTGAACCGAGACTCAGTTTTTCCATGCATTTTTCCATATCAAGGACGCTAAATTATCTCCTTCAACTCATATTAGCTCCTCCGGGGGGGGAATATTTATTTTTCCATAGATTTTCCCATAGGCCAGTAGGATTTTTAACCCACATCCACTAAAGTTTATCTACCATTGATTTTCCAATAGCTTAAGGCTCCCAAATTCACATACCTCCCATTTCCTTAGGCTTACATATATTCTTCTAGGCCACCAGAGCCCTTTTTTTCCTTAGTTACCCCTCCCCAGAGGAATGTGTGTTGGAATTTCCTGATTTTCTTCAAAATTTCTTGGGTGTGACTAACACTAAATAAATATACATAAGCATGTCGATAATGGCCAATTTAATTGACAAGATCTTTGTCGGGAGAGAAAGAAAGAGGTGAGTCCAACTGAATAATTTGGCTTCCAATTTGGCTAAGAGCTCTTCCCAAGATGCATTGTGTAGATATTTGGCTAGGAGAGGGAACCATAAGCATTTGGAGGGAATATAAACTTGTTTAAATCCTAAGAGGGTGGAAATGTTTCTCTAGATAGGATGGGGAGTGTTGAAAAAAAATTTGAGATTTGTCCATATTGATGAGGGTCTCGGAGGCCTGATCGAGTAGGTATACAACATTTTTAAAGGCCAGGGATTCTCTTATAATTATTTTGCCTATAAATAAGGTGTCATCAATCAACTATAAATGTTGTAGAGCCTCATCCAATGAATGTTATCATATCCCCCAAATTGAGCTTTCACCTAGGTCGTTTGCGAGGATAATATAAAGAAAGGGGGAGAGGGGGTCACCTTGTCTAAATCCCCGAGAGGGTTTGAAATTTATGGAGGTATTTTCATTCACTAATATTGAGAAAAAGGCTGAGGAAACCATGTTTAAGTTCCACTCAACCCATTCCTCCCTGAAGCCAAAATCTACCAATATCTTTATCAAAAAGTCATAGTTGATACAATCGTAGGCTTTGTACATGTATAAATTCATCATAATACATGATTTACCCATGGAAATAAGATATTGGATGGTTTCATGAACCACCACTATATACCATCCATAATTTTCCTTCCCTCCACAAAATCCCCTAGTTCCTGAGAGGTAATAATGAGGAGAATCGACTTAAGTGTAGAAGTTATTAATTTGGAGTCAATCTTATATAAATGATATTACAAATGGAAATAAGGAGGAACTTATCTATGGTGTTGGCTCCCTTAACCTTGGGGATTAAGATGATGAAGGTGGATTTGAAGGCCTGTAGGACGAATCTAGACATCCAAGACTCTTCGACCAGTTCCCAAATATCCCTTCCTAGGATCGACTAACTAGATTGAAATAAATCAATGGAAGATCCATCTGTTCTCATGGATTTCCCTACAGACATGTCTTTAATAATTGCTTCCACTTCCTCTACAAAATTTGGTCTCATTATACTTTTGTTGAATTATGGGGAGACCAAATTGTGGATATCCTCTCTGATCCTGCATATCGCTTCCTACCTATGATGTTTTGGTTGTATCAGTAGATGCATGAAGTAGTTTTTTAGTTTGGCCTCAATGCCCTCCTAGGTTTCCTTGATTTCTCTCCCTTCCATTATGAGGGAAACTATCCTTTCCTACTTCTCCATTGTAGGAGGGAATTGTGGAAAATTTTGGTATTCTTGTCCCCCACTTTGATCCAGCTAATTCGAGACTTTAGTTTTATCAAAATTTCCTCTTCTTTGTCTCTTATGAACAATTCCAATTTTATATCTTCCTCCCTAGTGTTCACAGCCTCCGAGTGAATACCTTGAATCTACATCGCTTGGATATCCTCCATCTCTTATTCCAATCTCCTTTTCTCCTCAAAGATATTTCTAACGATATATTTGTTCCATATCTGAATATGATGGCACACATGTCTGAGACTTTGTTGGAGCTGGTGTACATATTCATTTCATATAAATGATCCTACTCACTCTACTAGATTTCCAAGTTCTGTTTGAAGTCAGGGTGGTCTAACCATAATTTTTCAAAATGGAAGGGTTTGGGTCCTTTCTTTAAGATATGTTTCCATTCTAAAACTATTGGCTAGTGATATAATCCAAAGTATGGAAGGACATCAATTCAAGGAACCTAATTTCATTGAAAAAAAGTCTCTATGAACAAGAATCTATCTAGTTGAACCCTGATCCTTCTATCATTACCTCTTTTGTTGTTCCAAGTGAAATAACCACTCCTCACGGGAATATAATTTAATCAGAGATGTTCGATCAATGTCCCAATGGCTCTATTATTGAGATCCAATCTTCTAGCCCCACCCTTTTTTTCTAGTAGATATTTAGTCATGTTGAAATCCCTTACCACATTCAAGGGTTTTTGATGCATGGTAATAACTAATAGATTTGATTCATGTAAGAAATTCTTGTTTTGACCTAGGGCTTGCGGTCTATATGTGTTTGAGACATACGCCTTCTCACATGTTCTTATAGCTCTGAATTGTACTTTGAGGATCCATTAATGCACTAAGTAAGCCTCAACTTCCAAAGAGTTCGAATCCCATAGAATGGTCATCCCTGCTAAGGCCCCTTTAGTTGTAATTATTTTTTCTTCTATGTCACATCGTTTCCATACTTTCTAAGCTATCCTTCTCATCATTCCCATGTCACATTTTGTTTCTTATATCATAAATAAATCTAGTTTCTCTTGGTTGATCATATTTCTTAACATCCTATGTTTAGATAATGCATCAATTCCTCTCACATTCCATGATGCAAT
>CBVK0100129165.1:0-22413 GCA_900067695.1 Picea abies
CCAATGCATAATAAAATATATAATTCAAAAATACCATATACTACCAAATACTTTGGACATGTCAAGATATTGAACATTAGGAATAGAAAAGGCTGCAATAAGACCTCCAATCCTTTGTCCAATCAGATCTTGACAAACATGATACTTTTTATTATATTAAAATCGATGTCTTCACTTCCCTTGTTCCAACAATAGACAATATGGAAATATTTCTGGTCAATGCACAATCTAATACCAGGTCAATGATTTATTGATCGCTATAGTCCCTCTATGCCTACATCAGGGACTAATAACTATCATATTTCCATAACCAGCATACTTCCAAAGTGGGGAAAGAAAACGCCTAAATGAATCAAGGTGGTTATGGTTATGTTTATGTTGTTATTTTGATAGAAAATGAATATTTCAAAATACTTTTTTGCAAGAATAAATGTATATAAATGTTAATATACATAAATGTGGCAAGTTGCATTATGTAATCATGTAAATAGTTTCGATTGAAATAATATTCTCTTAGTGTATGTATATATATATAAACGTTATGTGAATTGGATGCAATACATAATTTTGATTTTATAATTTCCTGTGAACTAAATATTTATTTAGTTTTATGCACTAGTAGATGATGTGATTACATTATTCGGACAAACCTATAAAACTAGCTAAAACATTGATTCCAATTATAGCCAACATCATTTTGGCTTCCACTTGAGATCCATGCCCTTGTTGGAAGCTTAAACAACATTCCATTTCACCCTTTGTTGTAATGGAAAATTGAATCATTTTAACTTAATTAAAATGATTTGTACACCTAAAAATTAATTTAATAATGTTTAATGGGCATCGATGAAGTAGAATTGAATATAAATAAAATCTAACCAGAAATCTCTCATGATAATGAGTGGGAATTATTTAAATGAATATATGTCTAAATGGGCACTTTAGTAGTGAAGTAGAATATAAATATACATAAATCTTATATTTTTTAAAATGGTAGAATTGTTGATCTTCTCTGTTGGTTTTTTAATCTTTCAATGATGTAAAGATGAAAGTCCTCTTTTTCTATTCTTGAAAAGGTTGGAAGAACTGTATTGGAGACTTTTTAAGTGAATTTTGTGAGAGAATTTCAGACATGTTGTTGGTTTTATATTGGTTATTTTTAGAAGCTATATAAGATCTGGAAAGATCTATTGGGTCCGCTCTACTTGAATAGAAACAACAATTTTTCATTGGAAAAAAATATAAAAAAATACCAGAAATCCACCATGTCCATGATAGTGAGTGGGAATTGAAGCAAATGCATGTGATTTTAATTATTATATAGAAACCTTCCATGAAACCAACTCTAATTGATTATGTTCCCCACTATGAGATTATCCTAAGCTAAGCTAGGTAATAATTTTCCTAGAGGATATCATTTCCCTACTTGGATATTAAGTTCACTAGTTTACTAGTTCATGTTTTTTTTTTGGATCCTTAAATTAATGTCAAATCTGTAGCCTATCTTCTTACACAAAGTTTGAACAGTGATATGCAACCTTTCTCTTGAGCCAACTAAAGGTAGAGTTTCTCATAACAACATGGCCAATCCATTTGAGCTAATTTGACCTATTAAATCTCTTTGGCATTCTGGATTCTGCCAATTCGACGCTCTGACTCCTTTCCACAAGGCTCTCTCAAGTGAAACCTCGAACAAAGACCTGACGCTTATCCCAAATGAAGATTTGGGACTGCGCCTTTCGTCGAATTCAACTACAACTACAACCGATTCCTTCAAACCCCCGAGTTCCAAGATTCGAGAATCGATGGTTCTCGCCCGTCTAACAACCGATGGTTGTGATCCCCTGTTGACTTCGGATTTCGGGAGTTTGAAATGTGCCAGCTCCTTATATCTAGAACTCCAAATCATGAACTCGCAAATTTAGAAACTCACGAACTTGCGAACTCGCGAACTTGCGATCTTGCAAACTTGCGAACTCGCGAACTCGCGAATTCGCAAACTTGAGAACTGGCACATGAATCGACGGTTCTCATGCATCCAACATCCAACGACCACGATATTTTTCTCTACATTAGCCTTCAGGAGTTTTCACTCCACTCTTCTTTGTTTTCCCAAATAGTAATTCATCGAAGTGCTGATCGAACCCTGCTTGCAAGCTCTCTTAGCTTCCCGATTCCAAGCGTGCTTGGGTTCTGACCAGGTTACACCCGGTCTAGGTTAGGGTTGTCCAGCTAGGCAAGCTTCTTGCGTTGGAGCCAGAAGGGTGAGATTTGGGACTGCCTGGAATCATTGAGAGTGATCTGTTGCTTGGAATTGACCCTTGCATTGGCCAGTCTGTCTTCCACTTTGTTTTCACTTCACTGAATGTGGGAGGGGGTAAGTGTTAGAGAGGGTTTGAGAAGTGCCTGGAAGTTGTATAGGGGGCCAAGGAGGCGCCAAATGGGGGTTATTCTCCCTGGATCTCATCCATTTAGAATTTTAGTTGCCAAGTTGATTATAGATTTGGAGTCTCCTTCAATGATCAGATAGGTGAGGTTTTGGTCTAGAGCCATTTGCACTCCTTTGATGAGACCCCAAAGTTCCGTTGAATTATTAGTGTCGCATCCTAGATTTTTAGCAATGAGGTTGTGAATTTGGCCCTAGCTATCTCTTATGACAGCTCTATATTCTGAGTGTCCTGGATTTCTTTTGGAAGCGCCATCAAAGTTGACTTTATGAAAGCCCGACGTGGGGGGAAGACACATAGAGCGACCAAGGGATTTTGAATTTAGGGGGGGTTGTTGAGGAGGAATGGAGTGTGAGAAAGAGAAGCTCCAAGAGTTGATGATCGAGAGCTCACCTGGGTCTGTGGGGAAATCTTCCTGGGTCCACAAGTGTAGCTGAAGAGTTTCCTAGAGATACGAGAGGATAGTATTCCAAAGGAGGGTGGGTGGGGAGGACTGGGAAAGAAAGATTCTTCTATTCCTCTCTTTCCATAGTTTCCAAACTATGAAGCCTGGTAAGAGTTTCCAGGTTTTGTATAGGATAGGACTTTTGAAGGAACCAGAACCCCACTCCCTGATTGTGCTTATGATGTTGTTTTTAACTCGTTTGGTTCTTCTCATGAGCTAAGTAGCTTGATTCTAGATCTCTTCACTGAGTGGACAATTGTTTAGGAGGTGCTCCATGGTTTCTACCTGTTGATGGAAGAGATGGAAAATTGAGGGGCCAATAAAACCTCATCTTTGAAGATTGTCCTAGGTTAAGATCTTGTTCTAAAGTAGAATCCATAGGAATGTGGAGACTTTGGGCCAAAGTTTCTATTTCCATATTGTTATCCAGATGTTATCTTTTTGAAGATTTTGGAATTTTTCCTATAGAGTCTATCCCTCTTTGAGAGTGAAATTTCCATGAGGTGTGTGTCCCCATCTAAGAATATCTTGGTCTGTGATTTTCCGGATTCGCCTTTGGAATGTTACTTGTTTCCAGTGCTGCAGGTCACATTCCATTGCCACTTGGAGTTCTGATGGGTTGATTTCCAACTTCGCCAGGGAGAGTTGCTAGGGGTATTTATCCACAAATCTGCCACTTTGACAGTGGCCAGATCTTGAATGTGATTTTCATAGTATTGTAGATTTTCATCCAATTGTAGGGGTGGAATTTGTTCCCAGGAATCCGTCCAGAATAGGGCATTCTGGCCATTACGGACTTCCCAGAAAGAATGTTCATGTATGAGTGGCCGATTTTTCCAGGCCACGTTCCATATGTTGGAGCCTTGAATCCTCTCCTACATTCTTATAAGTTGGTTGTGATGTGTATTTGGGGCACATTTGCATTTCCAAAGTTTAGCCCAGATCTCTGCTGAAGTTTTGAGCCATCTCCACCAAACTCTTGCACCCATGGTGCTATTTAATTTTCCTGTGTCCCTAAGGCCCATACCTCTTGAAGATTTGGGCTTGCAGACTTTGTCCCAGCTGACTAGGGCCCATTTTTTGTTCGGGTTATGTCCATGCCATAAGAAGTTTCTTTGCAAATTCCTTATTTTCTTTATGACAGATTGGGGGGTATCTAGGGATGAGAAGAGGTAAGCAGGGATGGCTTGAAGGACTGACTTTAAGAGAATGATTTTGGCTAGTAGGTTGAGGGAACGAATGGTCCAATTGCTAACACAGTTGGAGATGGAGAGAAGAAGAGATTCCTAGAAGATGTTTCTGGTTGCTGAGTCAAAGAGAGGGAGTCCCAAGTAGCGAGAGGGAAGAGAGAAAATCAGAGTGTTCAGAAGATGAGAAAGGTGATGTTGGATTACTTTAGGTGTATTAAAAAAGAAGAGTTGCAACTTGGCTAGACTGAAGGTGGTGTTGGAAGCTTCGCTAAAATCATTGAGGATGGAACTGAGTTTGTTTGCTTCTTTCACTATGGGGGTATTAATTAGCAGCGTGTCATTGACAAATTGGCTTTGGGAGGCTTCCAGTTGTAACTAATGAAGAGGGAGGCCTTGGAGGAATCCATTTTGAATTGAAGCCTTGATATATCGTCCTAGGCCTTCAACCATTATGAAAAATTGGAAAGGGGAAAGGGGGTCACCTTGCCTTATTTCTCTTGTTGGGGAGAAGGGTGGAGAGGGGACTCCATTGACAAGGATTGAGAATAAGGTTGAGGAAATGAGGTTCATCATCCAAAAGATCCAATCCTTCCCAAAATCTGTTAAAATAGCTTTCATGTATTGCCAACTTAATTTGTCAAAAGATTTTGAGAGGTCAAGTTTTAGAACCATACCTAGAGTACAGGTGCTTTTGAGCGAGTGAATGATTTCATGGACAAGTATGACATTGTCCATAATTTGCCTTCCTTCGACATATCCCTATTGCTCCTTGGAAATGATGAAGGGGAGAATTGGCTTGAATCTTAGAGCTATGACCTTGGAGATGATTTTGTAGATCACATTGTAGAGTGCTATGGGTATGAAGTTCTTCAGATTTGTGACCCTTTCTTCTTTGGGTATTAGGGTGAGGAAAGTGGCATTTAGTGCTGGAAGAAATTTTTCTGAGCTACGTGATTCCTCCACCATCTACCACACTTCATCCCTTAGCATTGGCCAACAAGAGTGGAAGAAGTCTGTTGTGAAACCATCTGGGCATGGAGCCTTACCTATGGGTAAATCCTGAATAGCCTGATCCACTTCGTATTAGGGTGAGGAAAGTGGCATTTAGTGTTGGAAGAACTTTTCCTGAGCTACGTGATTCCTCCACCATCTACCACACTTCATCCCTTAGCATTGGCCAACAAGAGTGGAAGAAGTCTGTTGTGAAACCATCTGGGCATGGAGCCTTACCTATGGGTAAATCCTGAATAGCCTGATCCACTTCTGCTTGCGTTATTGGTGTCATGAGGGCCTCATTCTGTTCCTTGATGATTATAGTTGGGATATTTTGGGTCACCCGCTCTATTGCTGAGGTATGGTCCACCGTGTGTTCTGAGAGGAGATCTTTGTAGAAGTTTGTCAGCTCGTGTGTTATTTCCTAATGAGTTAACAAGGTGTTTCCTTGTGAGTCTTCCAACTTCGTGATGTGATTGATGAGGCGTATGTGGATCATGGAGCGGTGGAAGAATTTGGTGTTTTTCTCTCCCTTGTTGAGCCATTGAACCCGATACTTCTGTCTCCATAGGATTTCTTCCTGCTTGTATCTTTCCTCCAGTTTCCTTTTGATTGCATTCTCCTGCTGCTACTAAGTGATAGTGTGACCTGAGTGAAAGTTTTTCCTTTGAAGGTCCTCTAGTTTTTGTTCTAGCAGGTTCCTTTCCTAGAATATGTTCCCAAATAATTCTTTGTTCCATTTATGCACCTGTTGTTTAAAGTATTTGATATTTTTCTGGAAGTAATACATTTTTGAGCCCCTATGTATTTTCTCTCTACTCCACCAATGACGAGCTAGCTCTTGGAAGTCTGGATGGGAGAGCCAAGAAATTTCAAATCTGAAGGGTTTTAACTTGGGGGTGGAAATGGTGTCAACCCATAGCTAAATCAGCGAGTGTTCTGAGCCTGCCTTCGGGAGGATGTTGGAATCTACAAGGGGGCCTTCCAAAAGGAGAGTTTCTAAAATGAGAAAGTGATCTAGCTTGCAAGCTATTTGTTGGTGCCCTAATATTTTGTTTGTTTAGGTGTAGGTACCATTTCCATTCTCTATGTCTACTAGTAGAATATTCTCTATGAGTTCCTGGAATTTTACACTATCCTGCTCTAGGCACTTTTCCCCCCCTCTTTTCTCTTCTAGCGTGAGAATCATGTTGAAGTCACCCATGATGATCCATCACTTTTTCTCAGCTAGAGAGCCTATAAGCCAGGATTTGGAGAAAGAGGTCTTTGTATTGGTTGTTTTGTAGACCATAGGCATTTGTGATAATTCCCTCCTTGTCTAAACCTATGGCTTTGTAGTGCATTGTGATGGTACTTGGAGTGGAGAAGCCTTGATCCAGGATGAATGTAACACGATTCCAAAGTATTTCCAGGCCTCTTGAAGCCTGTTTCGAGTCTGTTTGATAAGATTCACAGTTGCACCAGAATCTCTTGAGGATGTCTTTTTCAGTTTTCCCTACACATTTTGTCTCTTGTAAAAGGAGTATATCAGGGTCTTCCATTTTGATGCAATTTCGGAGAATCCTTTGTTTGGATATTCCATTTATGCCTCTGATATTCTAGGTGAGGATATTCATAGTTAACAATTTGGTGGGTGGGAGAAGGATCTCTTTGAGAGCCTCTGAATCCATCCCGATTTGATCATATAGTTTCATGCCTCCTTTATTATCTAATGAGATGATTTTATGCCATGTTGCTAGTTTTATTTTGGGTGTTTTCTTGGATCTTGGTTTGGGTCTATGTTGATCCCCAACCTGGATGTATCCCCTACTGATGAGTCCAAAAATACTTTGTGAACTTTCCTGAGTTGGTCCTCTGGTAAGGTTTGGACATCCTTCTTATTGAGTGCTTCTTCTAATCTGTCTAGGTCAATTTCTTCTATGTCCTCCTCATTCATTTCCATGACTATGTCTTCCTCTCTTTCTGGGTATTTCCCTAACGCTGGGTGAGTCTGTGGATCTTCTTGGTTTGTTGGGGTTTGATTCTCTTGAGATGACTGATCTTCCTTGTGCTTGCTGGGATCTTTCCTTGTGGTCTTATGGGGGTTTTCCACCTCTTTTGCCTCTGGGAGGTGGTTAAGGGCTTCAAATGAATCATTATTTGGGTTCTTTTTTCCATTTTTAGTTGTGGGCTTCTTAAGTGCTTGTCTCCTTCGATTTTGAACCTGGTTAAATCCTTCCTTTGGTTTCTCTTCAGATTCCCTCTTGGGGGGGGCATTAAGAGGGTAGTCTCTGAAAAGGTGTCCGTGTTCATGGAATTTTCTACATCTGAGAGGGATGTGTTCATAGTCTGTGGTTTGGGCCCATTCCTCGTCTTGGTATTCTAACGTAATTGTTTCTGGGAGGGATTTGGAGATTTTCATGTAGACACATATCCTTGCATAAGAGGTGTATTTTCTCTATTTGGTAGCTTCAGAAGATTTGACATATTTACCTAGGGTATTGCCTATGCCCAATAAAATTTCTTCTAACCAGAACTCTTAGGGTAGGGAATAGAGACACATCCATACCGGTGCATATGCGAAGTTTTCCTTTTCTTGGCAAAAGTGGTTTGTCCAGAAGCATAGGTAGAGGCCAGTCGAGTTGTAGAAATATGGTCCCCCTTCAAATATTTTTTCTTTGTCCTCCAGGTTGTAGAATATTATTGTAAAGAAGCCTTTGCAGCTTAGCTGGAGCTCATAGTCTCCCTTGGGTTTCCACCACACCTTGATCCAATGAGCTAGGTCCTTTTCTAAGGGCCAGAGACCCAAGAATTTGCCTATGAGGGCATGATCTCTCATGAACTACGTATGCTCCCCTATTCTAGTGGTTTTGATGATGTACTTGAGCGCAACCGGGGCTTGGGGGATACATTTGTCGGGTATCCAGACCCGAGCTCCTTTTGGATGCGAGGACTCAACATCCTTGTTTGATTATTTACTTATATCCATCTCTTCCTACAGATATTGGTCTCATAAGTGAAATGGCAGCTCAAAGGGTGGTCGATGCGCTCGTGAGTTCTCCGGATTGTTGGCGGTGATGTTACGGTAGGAGGGGGATTTCGCTCCCCCTTCTGTTCCCATTTTTCTGAGGCGGTCAGAGTTATAGGGCTGAGGTGATCAACATGTACAGAGGGAGTTAGAGATGGTTTGAGCTAGCGGAAATCGGGAGCATGAAAAAACCCTAGAAGTTGCAGAGTGTCTGATCTTCCCTCTTCGACATTCGATACTTTTACTCGAAAAATACCAATATTTTGGTTATTAGTGATCTCAATATTTGGAATTTTATGATACTCATGGTATTGAAAAGGGAAAAAATGCATTTCATTGTAACCAAGTCACTTGTCATTTCATCATTCATTCTAAAATGTGCACCAAGGCACTCGACCATTAGAACTACAACTATCTACTCTATTTTTTCACTCATGGGTTTACTAATACATTCAAATCTTTGTCGATCAAAATCTCACTCAATTCAATTCCTTCTAGATCTTATGATCTATGTTATTACAAAACCTAGGGACATAGTTGATTGCATCATAAGTTCGACTAGAATAATATGCAAAATATGCAACAAATAGCTCAAATATCAAACATATTTATCCAAATTATAAAAAATATAAATACAGAGTCTATATATCAATTTGTATTTTAAAATCACGAGACCTTATGATTTTATATCCCTTATAAATATTAGAGTATGTTTTCATTTCCATTAAATGATTGATTTTTAACTCATAAAAAATATCCTTATATGCAAAGTGTAATCAAAATGATCTTGACTATTCCCCCATTATTCATGATCCAATTAACTTTCAAAGAAACATTGCACCTTGCATATCATGTATAGTCCAACGTATAGGCTCTACTCCTTTTGAGTATATAGCATAATAATGAGGCTCAATAAGCCTTATTTTAGAAAAAAACCATAAACTATTTAGCATAAAAACCTAAGAAAATAGGTAACGTAAAAAGGAAATGAAACCATGAGAAAAATAGCTTGTATTATTCACTTGGCATGGACCATTTTAGAATTTTAAAAATAGATTATGATTTGATAGTGTTAATCCTTAAACTAGGAATCCATGTAGCTTAAAGGCTTGAAGAAACAATAAAAGATATGTAACTAACTAGCAAGTCTTACCTTAACATCTAGAAAAGGCACCTTGTGCTCTTTGTTGTTAAATCTAGCAGCATCGACAGTCATTCTCCAATGAGAGGCTATATGGGCCACCCTGAGGCTAGCCATGGAGATTTGGAGAATCAACCAGTCAGATTTGACATATTTACCTAGGGTGTTGTCTATGCCCAGTAAAATTTCCTTTGACCAGAACTCTTGAGGTAGGCAATAGAGACGAATCCATACCAGTGCATATGTGAAGTTTTCCTTTTCTGGGCAGAAGCGGTTTATCTAGAAGCGTAGGTAAAGGCTATCCGAGTTGTAGAAATATGGTCCCCCTTCAAAGATCTTGTCCTTGTCCTCCATATTGTATAATATTACTGTAAAGAATACTTTGGATATTAGTTAGAGCTCATAGTCTCCCTTGGGGTTCCACCATGCCTTGATCCAATGAGCTAGGTCTTTTTCTAAGGGCTAGAGACCTAGGAATTTTCCTATGAGGGCATGGTCTCTTATGAACTGCGTATGCTCCCCTATCCTGGTGGTTTTGATGACATACCTGGGCACAACCAGGGCTTAGGGGATGCATTTGTTGGGTATCGAGTCTCAAGCTACTTTTGGATGCGAGAACTCAACATCCATGTTCGATTCTTTGCTTACATCCATTTCTTCTTGTAGGTATTGGAATCGTAAGTGAAATGGCATCTCAAAGGATAGATGACGCGCTCATGAGTTCTCCAGATAATTTGCTGCAATGTTATGGTAAGAGGGGGATTTATCCCCCCATTTTTCTTGCCATTCTTCTGTGGCGGTCAGTGCCAGGGAGAAGAGGCTATTAGAGCGAATAGAGGAGGTCATAAGTGGTCAGGGTGGGAGGGAAGCTGGATCATGTAAACCCTAAACCTTTCATATCTCTTCCTTCATTGATGACTTAGAAGGTTAGGAAGATCGGTATTGTGACAAATATCATCATCATTATTATTATTATTAATGATTCATTTTATTATTATTAAATAATTAATTTAATTATTAATTATTCCTTTTATAATCTTTAAATATTGATGGGAATGATGATTAGTATGAGTTTATTTTACACCCGGATAGGGTGACAAGGAGGCATATCATGTCAATCGATATGCCTCGACATCTTCCCCCACATAACACTCCGATGGCATCCCACATTAATGTTGACCCTCACCCCCTTTCACCTCCGCCCGGTAATTAAACCACACAACTTATTTCCCATGTCATAGGAATACTTACCTCCCACAACTCCCATCCCCTTTATCCTCTCTTGGCTCCTCTAGAATCCTCAACACTTAATGCTCATTATGGTGTCGCACAAAACCAACATGCCTTTCCCTTGGTCACAATCCTCTCTAGTTTTTTACTCATGTGCTCCTGATGTTCTTCTTTGGCTTGTTTATTGATTTTCATTTTCTCACCTCTTTTGTTGCCTCTACCCGCCCCCTACACTATAGAATTATACCTTTCTTGTTTCTCGTTATCCCCTCACTACTACAATCCTCTTAATCTTAGCTCGTCCTTTCCCTCAGAGTTAGACCATGCCTCACGATACTT
This sequence comes from Picea abies, assembly GCA_900067695.1. NCBI lineage: Eukaryota > Viridiplantae > Streptophyta > Pinopsida > Pinales > Pinaceae > Picea > Picea abies. Next base: position 10,793 of record CBVK0100129165.1, read on the forward strand.
AGTGCCAATGTGCATGCCATCAAAGAGGATGCTCCTTAGACAATCACACTCAAATTTCTATTGAACATGTGGTATACATCTATGAGGCTCATACCCCACTTTAGATACAAGATGAATTTGACCTGGAAGAAAAAAATACCCTATTCTTGTGACATTTCATAGACAACGAAGTTGGAATCTTGGCTCATGGGTTCCTAACTTGTGCTCATATTGGGTCAAATCCACCAATTTACTGGAAGATGGCGGACTTGTATTAGATTCTCAATATTATCATAGAAAAATTCCTTGTTGAGAGGAACGAATCCCACCAAGAGATATTTATTTTGTTGGATGATGTCCAAATTCAACTCAAGGTAATGGACCGTACAATAAATATGCTCATGGACGAATTTTTCAGATTGGACTTTTCCAACTTGGATCTTCCCTAGCTAGAGGGACCTCCTCCTATGGAGAACACCGATTTTCCAACTTGATTTCTCGTGCTCTTTGTGTTAGTTTTTTTTTCTATCAATTTCAAGGGTATGGAGGAATTTTCCCTAGATCTTGTAAGTTTTCATGTTGAAACTAGATATAATCTCAAACTCTATGGCACTAGCTATTTTTTTATACTCTGTAAAAAAAAAATTATTCTTTTTAGAACAAGGGTAAAACAAAAGTTGTTATTATGTTGTTGGTTTATTTTCCCTAGTGGCAGGCCAACAACACATATTTGTAAATTTTCTCTTTTACAGTAATAGAATGATGCATAGATAGATTACAAAAAAAAGTATGAGTTTATTTTACAACATACCAATCATGAACGAAAAAATCATGTATATATAGCACAATACCCCAAATTTAGTCAATTTTACACCACAAGAAGAAAAAAAACATATATCCATAAACAAAATTATGAAATTTTAGCACACTAAGATTCAATCGATTTCCCACAATGTAAACAAAAATCCATGTATATATAAACACATTGATGATGACATTTTAAGTTAAACCATAAAATAACCATGTAATGTTTTATGTTTTCAATCAAGTGGTATGGTCTCGACCTAGGGATTAAATGTCAACTCTTTTTACAACATTGCATGGAAAATGTGCATGCATATAAGGAAATGAAATGAATTCGATTGATCTAGGTGGATATCGGTGGCCATCCACCTCTTCCACTAAATCATAATTTTCGATCCTGTGGTTTCGATAAACCATGGTATACACCCATGGTATTTGAAAGATGGAGAGAAATAAAATAAATAATAATAATAATATGGTAAAAAGATGTTTGTGTGGTTATCAATTAGTTTTTACCATTGGTGGTTTATGTCTCTCTGGTTTTGTAAGCCATGTTATTCACCCATGGTATTTTTAAAACGAGATAAATAAAATAAGACATATAATAATATTAAAATAAGGAAAGGAATATGAATCTTTAGGGGAAATGAATCTGTAAGTACTATATATACAAGCCCTCTCATTTGTAAAGTGATATATTACTAGTCCTTCATGATGTAGCCAATAAGGTCACTCGTTCGACCTCTTGTAGTATCCTTTTGTGAACAAGTGTAGCCGACATCTCTTTCTCTTCAAATATAAAATGCCACCATTCTTTGCAGTTTGTATTCTATAGTATTCTACTATTTTATTCATTAATAAAAGTCTCATTTCATTATAATTATGTGTTCTCTACTACAATTTTGTTTTTATTTCATTTTGTTCCCAAAATAATCCAAATCAATGGTATCATAGCAATATACTCCTTGTTATTCCTCGATGCATGCCTCGGTGAGGTTAGGGTATAGAGAGTTAGGTCTCGAGCTAGTTTCACTTGGGGACATAAGAAAAGAGAGAAGACAACGTAGGAGATACTTTCAATATTTTTCTTGAGGAATCCCTTGCATGATAGAGGAACAAGATGATGGAAAACTTTATTCAGATCGGTTGAAGACTACTTATGACAACTGAGGCATATTTTACAAATATCTATTTCGGAGGTGCGATGCCCTTTAAGAAACAGGTTAATTTCAATATTCTCTTATTTGAAGGACAAATAGAAGCAGATTCTTTCTAGAAATGGTTCAATCTAATAGATGGTTATTACTCTATCCAAAAAAATTATGAAGGAAAAAATGTTACCTTCACACTCATTAAATTCCTTCCCCATGTCAAAGCCTCGTGGGAAGGTTACTAGGAGACACACAACATAGATGAATCTACTCCATTCTAGAAAGAACCCACCTAGGAATACTTTATGGATTCCCTTAAGGAGGAGTTATATCATGTTGGAAGTTGTGATAACCAATATACGAGATGGATAAATATTTGTTAGGAGAGAGACAAAACAATGCAAGAGTATACCAACATATTCCATACCCTGTGCTCAAAGCTGGGTGTTCAAGAATTCAAGAGACACCTAGTTCTAAAGTATTGCAGTGGCTTACACAAGTACATCTAAATATAGATGGATTTCTTGTAAATATTCTCACTGGGAGTTGTTGATCATTATGTTGTCAAAATCGAGCAAAAATTTAAGTAGAAGAATAAGAGGGTGTTCGGCTCTGCAAATACGCCACAAAAAAAGCATGGTAAAGAAAGTTCTAACTCATAGAACAAAGGATGAAGCAAGGAGAGACAATATCATGAAACCCAATCCAAGCTACATGTAAAGAAGGGAGATGGGATGTAAAAAAGGACACCGTAAAGTGTTTTGATTTCCACAAAATCCCTTGACATAACATTCATGAATGTCACTCAAAATATTCATTGTTGTCGAAGTTCAAAGAAAAATATTCACACCCTAGATTGGACTTCAATTTGGAGCACAATAAATGGAAATAGATCATGGATGCAGAACCCACTACAACCACAAAAATCCAACTAGAAGAACCAGAGGAGCCTCCGAAGGGGGACTGCCTAATCAACTCATAGATCTGGGTGAAGTGGACCCCACTGCATTTCATTTTTTAGAGTGGAAGTCATAATAAGCCAATCTCATGCTAGGTCATAAAAATAATAAATATTTCGACAATTCATCACCCCTAACCATGCACCATTGGATGGTTGAGCTAGGGACAAGACATCGACATCAACTAGTAATGTTTCATGTGATATGACATCAAGCCTTTCAAATATCAGTTATCATGCGACCACTAGTACAAAATGGGTAATTAGTGACTATGTGACCAAAAACATTAGTTTTCTAAAGTTTTATACTACCAAATTTTAGAAATTTTAAGTGACATAACTAAAAATGACTAATTTAATCCAAGGATAAAAAATATAACTAGATAAAAACTACATAAATATGAATCAATAGTATTTTTGTCAATGAACTTTACCTATTAAGTGATCAATTTGAACTTTGTGATTGATTTTATATGATTAATTTGATCATTATATAAAATTAATTTCAATGACCTTCATTGATGAGTCCATAATTAATTAGTGTGGGCATATACGAAGCCTTGTCTGACCAATCCCATTTGAGAGCATAATCCTAAGAACTTTCATAAGGTTAGGTGACACATTCAAATAAGGTAGGGGTGTGGGAATATACATATTTTTGTTTCAAGCTACTAATAATTAGTGTAATTCATATTTTCCTTAATATGAATTCATGTAATCCTAATATTTTCACAACGAGTTGAGTGACATCCATCAAGCCACCATGAAACTTGGAAGGGTGTAGTTGGTTCCAAATGTTTGACATTAGTAGGAAAGGTGAAATTTTGGGGGGAAATGATCTCACGAAATTAAAAACACCTAATCCATTTACCTGTATTAGTAAAAAACCCTAATTCCTTAATTGGAATTATAAAACCATTAGCAAAAACCATGTACCTAAAAAATGCTAAAAACAAATTCAAAAACCGCAAAAAATAAATAATGGGGCTCTTCCCCCATGTGACCCCCCGCGTCCGCGATGCAACTCAAACACTATGTGTAGTCATGCAAAGAATATAAAACATACCCAACATTCTCCCAATTGTTTTATTGTTTTCATACAGAGGGTCACATGATTACATAGTCAACAATATAGAGAAACAATGCCCATAGATCCTCTACACTAAGAGAACTCCTCAATGCTCACATATTTTCTTAATGAATCTACAACATTCTCCAAAGTGTCCACCTTCACCATCAACACCTTCTTGTATTCAATCATGTCTCTCACAAAGTGATACTGAACATCAATATGCTTTGTCTTTGAATGATAAATTGGGTTTTTCGTTAAGAAGATTGCACTCTGGCTGTCACAACTTGTTGTACCAACCCATTACCTAAAGAAAATCTCTATAACCATACTACTACCTTTCTTTCATGAGTGGTTGTCATGTATTCAATTTCTATAGTTAAGAGTTCCACTACATCCTATCTTTTTCGCATCCAACTGATTCCTCCTATGAACATGTTAAACAAATACCCACTTGTATATATTTTGCGATCTATATCTCCATCTCATTCTACATCAACAAACCCATGTATGTCCAACTCTTTGTCCAATGTTGGTCTTCATTGGTAGCACACTCCATAACTAGTAGTTCTACACAAATACCTGAAAACACTCTTTATTGTTGTCCAATGATCCTCCCCTGGTTTTGACATATACTTTATCAAAACTCCCATTGCACATGTGCAATGTCTGGTCTAGTACTGACCATTCCATACATCAAACTGCCAACCATGCTAGCATACAAAACACGATACATGTCCTCTTCCTCTTCTTGTGTCATGGGAAATAGATCTACAAATAACTTTACACCTACACAAATAAGAACCTCGATTGGCTTACATTCTTGGATATTAAACCTATGCAATATTGTCTCAACATATTTTCTCTAATTTAACTAGAGTTTCATGTTTTCCCAATATCTTTTAATTTACATTCCAAAAATGAAATTTGTATCACCAAGATCCTTCATGTAAAATTTAGAGGACAACTAAGTCTTCAAATACTGGATAATTTCCTTGGCATTTCCTATCAACAACATATCATCCACATACAAGACCAAATAAATAATATCATCACCGATTAATTTAAAATACACACAATGATTCTCTTTTCTCCTTGTAAAGACAAGTCCCAACATATAAGTATCATATTTTTGATACCACATCCTTGGTGATTTATTTAACCCATACATGGACTTTTTCAGCCTGCATACCAGCTCTTTCTTTCCCTTCACAACAAAGCCTTCCATCTGCTTCATTTAGATTTCTTCTTTCATATCCCCATGTAGGAATTTTATCTTCACATACATTTGTTATACTTGAAAATCAAATGAAACAACAACATATAAAATAAATCTAATTGAAGTTAACTTGGAAATATGAGAAAAAATCTCACCAAAGTAAATTCCCTCTATCTGGGAATAACCTTTTTCTACTAACTAAGATTTATTTTTCTCCACTTCGCCTTCTACATTCAAATTATTCTTAAAAACCCATTTTATTCCAATGGGATTTATTCGAGTCAACAACTCCACTAGATCTCAAGTCTCATTCTTGTCCAAGGTTTCCATTTCTTCAATCATGGAATTTTTCCATAGTTTTCCATCCTCTGAATCCACTTCCTCCCTAACATCTCTAGGATCATATTCAATAATAAACAAAGAAAAATTTGAATGGAAATCAGGTGGAATATACCTTTTTAGTTTCCTTCTTTCTCGAACCAATCTCCTCAACACTAGAGTACGAGGATCTTCTTCTTCTGATTCTTGTTCTTCAGTAGAGTCTAATTCATTATCCTTCAACTAAAACTCTATTTTCTTTGGTTCTTCCTTCCTTGGTAGGAATTATTGTTTGAAAACATATTTAATTTCTCTAAATACCACATCTCAACTTTATACTACCTTCTTATTTTCTGGATTCCAAATCTTATAACCTTTCAGACCATTTTTATACCCAATAAAGATACACGTTGTAGCCTTTTTTTTTTATCTAGCTTACTCTTTTTTTCCTTTGGAGTGTGAACATAGGCATCACATCCAAATACAATGAGATGTGTGAGAGGGTTTCTTACCAGTCCATACCTCATGTGGAGTCTTGTCATCCAATATTTATGAGGGTGATCGATATACCAGGTAACATGCAATACCCACTGTCTCTGCCCAAAATTCGTGTCCTAACCCGACACCACTCAGCATGCACCTTGATTTTTCCATCAACATCCTATTCATTCTTTCTACAAATCCATTTTTTTGAGGTGTATATGGAGTAGTCTTTTTCCTTTATATACCACACTTCTTACATACGACTCACTATAGGGTCAGTGCGGCCGCGACTTCAAGTCACTTCATTCTTTCTACAGATCCATTTTTTTTAGGTGTATATGGATTAGTCTTTTTCTTTGATATACCACACTTCTTACAAAATTCTCTGAATTCATTTCCGTAGAATTCTCCACCATTATCTGTCCTTAACACCTTCTATGTTTGATTTTCCACGAGAGTCTTAAACTCTTTAAACCTATCAAAGACTTCATATTTATTACTAAGGAAATATATCCAAGTATTCCTCAAGAATTCATCTATAAATGATACATAGTACATAGATTTTCCTAGATATGGAACCAACATAGGTCCAAAGACATCATTGTGCACCAACTATAAAATTCCATCTACCCTCATTGCATCACAGGGGAATCTTACCCAATTTTTCTTCCCATATACATAATGTTCATAGAAATAAAAATACAGAGAGCAGCTAAACATGCCTTCAACCATACCTTTACCATGTAGTATTCTAAATCCCTTCTCTCCGATATGCCCTAGTCTTTGATGCCACAACATAGCCTTTTCTATAGAGACTGTAAGAGTTTTTTCTTCTTTAGCTCCAATCTCAAAAATAATGGAACTATTACACCCATCACTAATATTGCTTTATTGCATCTTATACAGAGTTCCACACCTAACTCCCTTCAACAACACCATTTTCCTCGAACCATCCTCTTGGTTTCTTTCTCAAACACTTCTTTTACCATTGCATCTTCCATTTTGTTTACATAAATCAGACTTCTAGCCATTATTTGGATGTTAAGAACACCATGGACTATTATAATCCTTCCATCCATGAGCTTCAACTTGTCTTTTCCTCATCCTATTATTTTGGTTTTCGAGTCATCACCTAGGAAAACATGACCTCCATCATACCTTTGATATCCACAGAACCACTCCTTGTGGGGAGTCATATGAAAGGATTTTCCCGAGTCAACCAACCATGCTTTGTGATCTACATGTGTGCTTAAATAAGTCAAGTACACATCCCCTCCTTCTTTTGAGGATATTTTTTCTTATGTATAAGGAACACCTTAATATCCCTTCCCTCTCTCAACACTTCTGTATCTACATTTATTCTTGTAGTTACCTTATTTTCCACATCTCCAACATACCTTTACAAAATTTTCAGGAGGTTTAGATCTATGCTTAAATTTAGATCTCCCACTTGAGGACTTAGATTTATTTCTTTCCTGGGAGCATCCTCCTTTTGTCGTGTTTCCTTCCATGTTATTTTCCTCATCTCCTCTGACAATAAGGATGAGACCAAATCATTGAAACTTAAAGTAGTTGTATTACTACCTATGACCACAACCAGGATATTCCACAATTATGGTAAAGAGAGCAATAAACTGATACATTTGTCTTCATAAAAAATATTAATATCAATAGATAATAATTGAATTACCACTATATTGAAGGAATTCATATGCTCTTTCATTGAGTCTCCATCTTTCATCCTCAAGTTATACAAATTTTTCCATGGGAACAATTTTCTTACCAGGGAATTAGATTGATACAAAGTCCCCAACTTATCCCTTAATGCCTTGTTTTCATCTTCCCCTAACACATTCAGTAATACTGAATCTGAGACACATAACTAGATTGTGCTCTTTTCCTTTCGATCCAAATTTTTCTAGTCTTATACTAACCTTCTTGTAGGTATAGTACCTGGATCCACAATGATCCACTAATCTTTCTCTACCAATAGATATTCCACGTTAAGCTTCCATATATCAAAACTTTTCCTATGAAATTTCTCGATCTCTATTTTTGAACTACTTGTCATTTATTTTCACTGTAAGAATCTATACCACACATCTCCCACTATAACAAGGGTTATCACATACCCAATCCAAACCCATGACCACAAAGGAATCCCCCTGAAGCCAATAATTTCTCTGATACCAAATGTATATTTTAACCTTGTAGAAATAATTACTACAAAGAAATTATTAATATAATAGAAAGCGCACAATGGCACACACACACATTAAACATAGATTTTTACCCTAGAAACCCAAACCAGGAAAACAAACAACTTGTTTAGAGCCACACCTCTAATTTTATATTCATCATATCTTAATTGTTTACAATACAATACATATATAGGATCCTACGAAATCCAAAATCTCAAATACATTGACCCATATTAGTCAACAACCCTAATTCCTTAATCAAAATTAGAAAACCATCGGTGAAAATGATGTGATGCAAAACCACCAAAAAGCAGACACAATTGTTTGTTTTGGGTGTTTCCCCTGAACCCTCACGTAGGGGGGCTCTTAACCTCCTATGAACCCCTTGGATATTGGGGATAACTCCCCCCATATAAACCCCCTACATGCCTCATGCAATGAAAACACTAGATCCAGTCATGCAAAGAATATAAGACATACCTAACATTGGAAGCATAAACATAGAAATTAAATTATAAAGAATACAACAATAACTTAGAATCATGGACATAGAAATTAGATTTCTAACTTAATTTTTTAATACCTCACATATTTCAACTATTATATAAAATAAAGTATCAAAATCCGTATAGCTTCAATGTGATATGGGCATTTAAAACCTCTTAGTAAATTTACCAAAATCATCATATGATTTTCTTTTGTGTAGACTGGATTCCTTTTCTTCATTTTCTTTATTCCTCCTCTCCTTTGTTCTGTTGGGATATTTAGAAACCTAGGAATTATTTAAGATTAACTTGGTCTAATGTGCCATTAGGTAAAAGTGTGTTTCTTAGTGTGTTTACTTAGTATGAATTTGTAGTTAGGAAATCCGACAGTCACACTATGTTCCGAACATAGAGTGATTCAACAACTCATATTATCCTTGATCTTAATGACTACATTAATCCATATATTAACACCTTTTTATTGAAAAATTTGTAGGTTGGGAAAATCCAGAACCAACCACCAAACGAAGACAACTTAGAGTACAACTACCCATTGTCACCTTAGCCAGGTATTCCCATCAATTTAGATATGATAGAATCACCTCAAGGGAGAATCCCAATGACCCTTGGGGGAATGGGATGGAAAGTGAAGATATGAAGGAAAGTCCACATATAGGTCAATATAGAATATGTGGAAAGGATTGGGAAAGATTCTAGGCAGTAGCCAATGGTTTCCAAGAGACAAGAACTCCTAAAAAGAATGTTGTACGTACCTGAGATACAAGAACGCGTCGAACATATATGTATAATTTTAGGTGGAAAAGAAAGTTAAGCTTGTTGTCCTTAATTGCATTAGTAAACAACAATGTATATTGGGAAAGAGATAATTTTAAAAGATTCTAAAAAATTTCTAAAAGTCCAACTAATGATTCTAGAGATAAGTTAGATAAACACTAGTGACACTCAAGAATGAAATCACAAGACTTTAGCAATGAAACAAGAATGTAATAAAAAGTATTTGTAGAGATATTTTTTATCCTTATGTATGTAACACACAATTTGTTGTAGTATAAAATCTAGCCACCAAAACTCAAAAAGAATCCACCCAAAAGTTATGGTAGGCCAAGTAGATTAATGTGGCAAACTCTTAGCAACTTTTGACGGTTGAAAATCAAGTTATGAATGAAATAGTGCTAGGGTTTATGAAACCCTAATGGATGTGGATGAAGTTTTATAAAAACATCAATAATTAATTGAGTAAATATGATTCCCTAGTGGATCAACCAAGCATATATAGAAAATAATTGATTCCAACTTAGACAGACTCCAAATCACAAAAAATCACATTAACCAATGCAAGATTTTATTTCTCCAATGCAATTATACTAGTGCCTTTAGCCAATGCAAGATTTTATTTCTCCAATGCAATTATACTAGTGCCTTTAGATATTGGGTTATGGATTCAATTAAATAAAGAGACAAAAAATTCTATATACTTGGGGGTGTAAGCCCTCTTACTCCCTATAGAAATCAAATGCTAAGCCAGGAGATACTAGGAGGGTGTAAACCCTTTTACTTCTAATAAAACCTTGTGCAACAAATAACTTCTAGAAAAAAATGATAGTTAACGGTGGGTTTGTAAATCCTTATACTCCACAAGAAATATAGTAAATAAAACTTGTGACTAATCAATGAAGCATCAATAAGATAAATCCTTACCTAGTTCAATAAATTACAAGATAATCATCCTCTTACCAAGAGGAGCCCACCACAAATGCCAAATAAAAACTCTAAGAAGGGTAGGGAACTACTTCTTCCACCAATATCATAAAGAAACCAAGAAAAAAATCAAAAGAGAAAAGGTTTCCCAAGGAGGGTGCAAATTTCAGCCTACTACCTCTTACAATGGGAGAGTTATGTTGTGAAATGAGATTCACATGATCTCTATTTATAAAAAATGCCTAAAACATAGTTTATCCACTTAATTAGAGTGAAACATACAATAAGGGGTCAACAACCCTTCTCTTATCCCTTAAACCAAACAATAATATTTAATTTCCACTTTTGCACATTAGAAACCCTAAAACAAGATGGCATCACCTCTTTAGGGGATGTTTTGGCACTTGGAGCAAGTCGTTGGAGTTAGGGAATCATGGCTAGGCCTCTAAAGGCCAATTGTCATTCATCCCTCTAAAGGCCAATTGTCATTCATCCAAGCCTCTTCTTCATGGTTCAAAGCCTTCTTCCTTAAAAACGTGCCATGTGTCAATGAAAAATACCTCCATCACCACCAAACCTTAGCCCTAGGTGAAACAGCAAGGTGAAATAGGGTCAAAATCATAGTTTCCAAGTAGACAATCTATAATCAAAAGTATCTTCAATACAACATGTTAAATACCTCAAATATTAGGGTGATTACCTACATAATATTTGACTTGTACCACATGGAGAAAGACCCATATGCCTTCTAGAAGCTAGCTGGTGTGGTGGATACACTAACGATGAATCAAATTGCGGTGGTAGAGCGAGCTTCCATATGTGCAAGTGGACACTGCTAGTTGATGCAGGAGCATTGTTGGAAAGCACGCAGAGGCAGGACCACCCAACATGTGAGATTTCCTATAGAACTTCAATGTGATCAATCACAATCGATTTTGGGATCCGCCTCCACTCAGCGCCAAAATTCACCTTCGGAGGCATGCTTGAACCGGTGTCGGATATTTCCATTTGAAGCAAGTTTTTGAAATTGTAAATAGAGCAGAAGTTTCCACTTCGGCTCTGGAATATGACTAGACTAAGATAGCATAGGATAAGGTTTACAGTAGGCAAGTAGCAAGGGGAAACCCTAGGAACATTTTGAGTTATGTAAAAGTTTGTAAGCCCAGTTAGCGGCAATAGAAAAGAGGGAGAGAACTGTAATACAGAGAAATCAGTTGTAAGGGAACTGCGTTGGA
>CBVK0100129169.1:0-31623 GCA_900067695.1 Picea abies
TATATATATATATATATATATATATATATATATATATATATTCAACAGGTAGATTTCATACTCAAACTCTCCACATAAATTAAATAAACAATATAAATATTGTTTGCAAGCAAAAAAAAAAAGAATAGAGATGTTTGAACATCCTTGTCTTATATTATATCCAAGAATGGTCAATACTAGTATCTTTCTGGTTTTGCTCTCATTTTTATTTTCATCATTCTATTCAATAGTAGTAAATAATGACACTAAGAATATTGCTGAGAAATGATCATTATGGTACCAAATAAAATACACAATCTTTCTTTGCTGTTAAGAAGATTGTATTCATATTACTATTCTAGCTACTTGAGAAGAAATGCTTGTAATTATCTATGACTATAATTATCAACCACTAGTAATAACCATAAATAAAAGATAGGAAAACATATCTTATCCAAAAAGAAGTACCGGGGACAAACTGAAGAGAGAATCTAGTTCCTCCCAATCATAGACCAGAGCAACCAAGTTACTTGATCCTATCATCCCCGAGCCTAATTATTTATTCCATAGGAGCTGAAAATTTCAATAACCTTCTCTAGGTAAATTTCTAGAACTTGACTCTTTCTCATAACCATCAAGTTCAATCTTCTACACAAGCACTCAACAACATCTTCCCTCCTCTATACTTGTCTTTCCTCTTGTTTTACCAAGAAGAATCATAGTTTTCCTAGGTCTTTTACTTTTTCAAGTTAGCCTCATCCCTAACTCTAGGGAGTCTTGGCCTAACTTTGTGCTAGCTTGTTCCCTCACCTACCAGATCTTGGGGACTAGGTTGACACTTGTCCTCATGGACAATATTTACCCTGGTGGTTTTTATCTTTTCTTCACTTTCCCATGGAATACAAAATTACTCTTGTTATAACTCGATTCTCTCATCAATTTGTAAAATTAAAATAATATTTACACAAATATTTCTCATCATCAAATGTTTATGATGACATAATGTTAACTTACACAAATATTTCTCATCATCAAATGTTTATGATGACATAATGTTAACTTGAGTCTTTCTCAACATAATAATCCAAACTTACAATTATTCAAAATTAATTAAATATTTAAAATGGAGGGATATTACAAGAAAATGGGATAATTCATGACTATTGATCGTTTGAAATCATGAAAGGACAGAGTTGAGTTTTATCTAATGCGAAGGTCGAGGAACATAGGTCGAATCCATTTGCGAGCGTCGAGGAACAATGACTGTTTGATCGGAATAAGGAGTTAATTGTGGTCATTGATATATCGACCCAGGTTTTGTTTTTGTTTAATTGGACGACTGAGATCAAATCTAGAGTGGAGGCATATTCTAGGTCAGTGGTGGAGGTCGATCTATTAGATCAAAGACAATACACTGAAAAAGTGATGGTCTGATAGACTTATGTAAAGTCTATCCAAATTGACAGTGGAGATTTAACCCTTAACAAAGATCAACAACGTAGAATCTGTCGAAGAGATTCCAGTACATTCGAAGTCTAAAATATCGGAGTGGTTCTTTCTCGTTGATGTCTGAAAGGTTAGAGTGGTTCCAATACTCTTGGAGTTTGAATTTTCAGAGTGATTAACTCATGTGCATCGAGAGAAACTCCGATAAGAGGGAGTCTGACACGTCGAAGCTCAATGAATAAAGTCATTGAGAAATATGGATTGTTAATCAATGGCAAGATCAACGATCATGAGTGGTCGATCATATATCAGGCACATTGGAACCAAGGGACAATTTGACCATCCATAAAAAAGGAGAGACCAATGGTGCATATCAATTCAGAGTGATCCAGATCGATGTTTCTAGAGAAGACACGTGGTAGTATCAGAGTTGATCAGTCAGAGTGGGACTAGCACATCAGAGGTTCTTGGAGTCCAAGGTTTCGAACTGGTTGGTGTTTTCTTGGGGATGAATTATTCAGAGTGACCCACATCACTGGAGTTCGACAAACACCCTCTGACAGGGGTAGTTCGATGGTCTATGGGGAGAGGAAGTCCAATGCTCTAAGCGCTTGGTCATAATTTGAGGCCATATGTAGTAAAGGAACGAATGTCATTGATGAAGGAGTTGGTGAATGGAGTTTAGCGGCGATCCAAGAGCTGCTTAAGGTAAGCACTTTGCTCATGAAGCTGAATCATGGAATGGTGCATAACATAGATTTCATAACTCTGTTAAAGGGGATTTTGGGCATGATTGAAGAGTTATAGAGTAGATCGAGTGTTGAAGTTGTAACATAGTTTATTCTGACTCTCCATATGTGGGTTTTAGACCGGGAGGTCATCATCAAGTGGTATTAGAGATGGGAGAAAATCATGTGGCACTTGATTTCATCAAGTGGTATCGGAGTGCAATAACTCTCTTTGGATTTCTATAAGAGACGCATAGCTAGGAAACAAATTTCAAGCATAGGAACTTTGAGGTTGCATAATTAGGAGGAGATGTTTGGAAGACAAGATATTGGATTAGATATTGCAGGTACTGGTCAAGTGTTTTATAGTTAACTCTGGTGAAGATATATTTGTGATTTCAGGTTGCAACAGAGAGAGAAAGGAATGGTAGCATCCATTACAGCTAGAGAAGCTGTGACAGACGAAAAGGGAGAAAGTGAAGCTCTCAAGTGAATAAGCTTGTGGAAAAAAGAACCTTGAACCAAGAGATGTTGTAAACACTTCCAACCAAGTAATGGAAGTAAGGAGAACAATAGAAGTTCTCATAAGAGTATGAGTAGATCAAAGCCAGAGAAGAGCAGAGGATGCTTGGAAGGTTCTAGAGGAGAGAAGCATTAATACCAAAAGGTCAAGCTCATGAGAAAAACTTGATGAGGTATTGAGTGACAAGATGTAGAGACTTGCTACAGAGGAAATACTTGATGCAACTCATAGTGGGAATGGAGAAAATCAAAATAGAAGGAGACGATATGACTATTGATAGTCATGTCAGAGGTTCAAAAAGAAGCTAGAACTAGAGGAAGGAGAATGCCAAAGTAGTTGGAAGAAAGCAGACAAGTCAAAAGGAATTTGACAGGGAACTTGTTGAGTTAAGGGAAAGAGTCATTATAATTATGGAGTTCCTACACGAAAGCAATGAGGAAAAACATCAAGTGGCCTATTGTGCATTTTTTTGTGAAGAAATTGATGCACAAAATGAATGTTTTCCTCTGGACAGAGGAAAATTTGAAGAATAAGAGGAGGCACAGATTGAGTGTTTAGATGGAGGAAGAGAAACTCATAGGAGTTGAGTTTAAACACGGGTTAGTAACAAAAGAATAAGTTCACTTCTATGAACCATAGCAGGGATCATTCCTTGGAGAGGATGATAATTGAGATGCTGAAGGGAGACCTATTGAGAGTCTCTCGAACTGTCAGGAAAGTCCAGATCAACATGAGAGGATGATGTTAGAGGCATCAAATGATACCGTAGGGTATGATGTTTTTAAAACTATTTATTGGTGTGTATTTGCAGGTAAGTAGACCCAAGAATCTGTCATGATTGAGGAAGAGACAACATTGTCTCATGAAGGTGATCAAAATCAGGATCATTTTCAACAAATTTGTGCAGAGTTTGAGAGACATGAGCAAGAACCTATCATAACAGTGAACCATACATAGATGGCTCATGACAACCTTGAAGATGAAGAAATTGAAGGACAACATTCAAATGCAGTGCAAATGGATTATGAGGAAGAACTAAGGTTGTTGGAAGAATGGATAGAGAAGCCTAAAGGAGAAAGAGTCTACATAACAATTGTAGACACAAAGCATCCAAGAATTCTTAATTATAACACGATGAAAGGAGAAATTGAAGGTCATGACATAGGGTTGTCTTGTGAAGATGGAATTATGATACATACATAGCAGTAAGGTGCAAATGAAAAGATTGTCTTGAAAGGCAATAAGGAAGATGAAAGTAACCAGGAGACTACCAAAGAAAACTCAAGAATTCAAGAAAGAACACATGAAGCAACAAACTACCTATACAATGAAGAAAAATATGGGGTGTTCACAGTCATTCACTTAACTGATGATGAGATTCGAGAATTAGAAAGGAAAATTGTTTGATGTAATATATTTGTTTCTTATGCAGATGTAGGTAAGGGTGAGAGTTTTGCAAGCAGTACATCTTCCATGAAGAAGCAAGGAAGTTGGAGGAGACAAATGAATGTCTCAAACACTTCTAGAGAAGTGTATGAAGAAGGATGGAGCAAGATGCAGAATGGAAGACAAATCCTGAGAGAAGTCATAGACTTTGAAGAGTATTCCCATGGACCTAAGAACATCAAAGGAAATGAGGCCAAGGAGTTGGCAACAACTATGTGGAGTCCATATGAAGGATAGAGGCAGCAAAAGGCAGAGCTAGACATTGAAATTGATGGACCGTGGAAGCTAATGGTGAAGAAGTCCAACTGAAGATACCATGGAATGAGAAATACAGTCAGCCACAAATTGCAGTTGGCTGAGAGAGATTATATCAACAAGCTGAAAGGCTGACAAACAAGTAAGATATGGGATTCTACAAAATCTCAAATAGAGATGAGGCGGCAGGGAAACAAACTGAATGAGTAGCCACAAAATAAAGTTTGGGATCCTGGAAGATGGAGGATAACAATGAAGAAATCATACAACAGAGCATATGGACAACATCAACAATGGGATCAGATAGTAATGAACCAATTAGGGACACATGATCAAGAGATCATAAAAATTTTAATCCTGGGAATCTCATGCAGGAGAATTTTTCCTCCAAAATCAACCTTGTTGATTAGGACTTAGGGGTCTTTGAATTTACTAAAGGCATGGGTTCCCTAATGTGAAATTATTGTAATTGCATGTGTTTTATTTAATTCTAGAAGGATTGCATAGGATAAAGTTTGTTGGGTTGATATTGATTAATATGCAATTGAATTTGCTTAACAAAGACAAATCTCAAGGGTTTGTGAGATTTAGAGAGAACTTAGGGTGAGGTGTAGATCTCTTAAGGATTTTGTGGATCCCAAGAATTTGTTAATGGATAGATTTTAGGATTTGAACCAATTCTGGTATCATAATCCTTTAGTTTTAAATATTGTAAGCCTAAGAGAATTAAGGGGTCAGAGTTAGACAAAGAAAGAAGATGAGAGGAGTGAGTGGAAAAGGCCAAGTGCAACCAAAGGCCAATTGAATGTAAATCAGGACAGGAAGGGAGAATACCTTGTGTAAATCTATGTACATAGATTCATTAATAGAAATCTTTGTGTTTATCGGTTCTCTGTGTCAATGTGGAGTTTGGACATCTTTACATTGTATTAATTTCCCTGTGTATCATTGAACGATATACTAAGTGTTTGAAGTCTAGATTGGAATTTTCCAGAGTTGCATTGTAGGTTCTAGGTCTAACTATGGTCAGACCCTCTTGAAGAAAGGAGGATAATTCACAACTATTGATCGTTTGAAATCGTGAAAGGATAGAGTGGAGTTTTATCTCATGTGAAGGTAGAGGAATAGAGGTTGAATCCCTCCGCGAGCGTCGAGGAACAATGACCATCCGATCGGGATAAGGAGTTAATTGTGGTCGTTGATATATCAACCTAGGTTTTATTTGTGTTTAATTGGAAAAATCAGATTAAATCTAGAGTGAATGCATATTCTGGATCAATGGTGGAGGTCGATCTATAGAATCAGATACGATACCCCGATGAAGCAACGGTTCGATATACTTAGGCAAAGTCTATCCAAATCAACGGTGGAGATTTAACCCTTAATAAGCATCGACGACGTAGAATCTGTCGAAGAGGTTCCAGTCCCTCTGTAGAATCTGTCGAAGAGGTTCCAGTCCCTCTAGAGTCTGAATTATTAGAGTGGTTGTTTCTCGTTGAAGTCTGAAAGGTTAGAGTGGTTCCAATGCTCTTAGAGTCTAAACTTTCGAAGTGATTAACTCATGTGCATTGAGAGAAACTATGATAAGAGGGAATCTGACACGTCGAAGGTCAATGAATAAAGTCCCTGAGAAATATGGATCGTTGATGGTTGATAAATGGTAAGATCAACGATCCTGAGTGGTCGATCGTATATTGGGAACATTGGAACCAAAGGATGATCTGATAGTCGATCGGAAAAGAGAGACCAGAGGTGCAGTTCAATTCAGATTGATCTAGATCGACATTTTTGGAGAATACATGTGGCAGTATCGGAGTTGATTAGTGGGAGTGGTACCAACACATCGAAGGTGCTTAGAGTTCAAGGTTTCAGACTGGTTGGTGTTTTCTCGGGGTTGAATTGCTTGTAGTGACCCATGTCACTCAATTATGGTGAACAACCTCCATTAACAGGGGTAGTCCGATGGTATATGGGGAGAGGAAGTCTGACACTCTAAGCACTTGGTCATAGTCCAAGGTCATATGTAGTAAAGGAACGAGCACCACTGAAGAAGGAGTTGGCAAATGAGATTTAACGTCAATCCAAAAGGTGATTAAGGTAAGCACATTGCTCACAAAGCGAATCATGGATTGGTGCATAAAAAAGAGTTCAAACTCTGTTAAAAGGGATTTTGGGCCCGATTGAAGAGTTATAGAGCAACTTGAGTACTGAAGCTACAACAAAGTTTATTCTGACTCTGCATATGTGGGTTTTAGACTGGGAGGTCATCATCAACGACTTTCAACAAATTTAGTATTGTAATTTGTGAAATTGTGACATGTATCTTTGTGACATCTTCAACGTGGAGGATTAGGGTTTTTCTATTGCAATTTGGTGCATTTTTTTACGCATCAAACCCTCTTGATACTGATACACCACCTTAAATTGTGGTTTGGTGGGATCTCTGCACTTGTTTTAACCAATATTCTATACTAAAAACTCGTTGCAATGCGCACTTGTCATTATTTTCAATGTTCTTGCGGCGATTGACTGGTTGATCTCATCCAAATTAGCACCTATTTTCTACAATTATTGGCTGCGTTGTAACACACTTTCTTCCTCCACGAACAAACTTCCTTCAAAAGTAAAAAGAAAAAAAAAGTTATTTTGTTATACCACACCTCACCATTATAGGGGTTGCGGAAGATATTGGACATCGATTTAAAATATACATTACAATAGAAGAGATGAGGAAAAACTCTTGATATGTGGAGTCCAACATTATTACCGTAGTCATACTTTTTTATTTGAACACATTAATTTCCCCATTGAATGAAAACCAAACCAAACCAAATTGATCTAAGATACTTATAATGAACTCAAGAAAGATGAATCCAAATTCAAAGCACAAGGATCATGAAGGATATATCACTAGTCTAGGGTTTTAACAGGATGTACTTCCTTTTATCATGTGTAGAATCTTAGCCCTATAATGTTTTCCTCAATAAGCATCAC
Source organism: Picea abies (assembly GCA_900067695.1). Lineage (NCBI taxonomy): Eukaryota > Viridiplantae > Streptophyta > Pinopsida > Pinales > Pinaceae > Picea > Picea abies. The sequence continues at coordinate 7,372 of CBVK0100129169.1, forward strand.
CATCGAATTTGTTGTGGAGAAAAAGTGAGAGCTTCGTAAAAAATAATTCGTTTATTAAATTGAAAACTATCTACTCATCTCCAAACTCTATTATTCATTCTTTTAAGGCACATAATGAAAGTCATATGAGAAACCTTAATTGAGTTGTTTTTATTTTTCCAAAGAGTAGAAAATTATAGAAAGTGAACAAAACTTGGAGAGACTGTCGAAACATCATGTTAATCTAAATTTATAAAAAACAAGGCAAGGGAATAACTTGAATAAGCTCAAACGAGCATGCAAACAATGTTGAATAACCATAGGGACAAAAGACTCAAATAGCGCAATTATTGCTTATGCGAGGAAAATACGACGAAACAAGTTTACGTGGCACATCATTCTTATCACCGAAATCATAATAATTAAGTTAGATGAATATGTGGGATTTTTCCAATGATTTTTGTTCTATTTGTATCACCGCATCCTCATCTCATGAAAGATACGCCAAAATAATTGATAATAAAAAGTATGTAACACCAAACACCAAAGAAAGGAAACCATCAAATCATCTTTTCAAATCAAGCAAGATAAAATCAAATGCAAATAAAAGAGTGTTTTCCAAAATTCAAATGGGGGCCCTTTTATTTTTGTAAAAATTAAGGGGAGTTGTTGAGGCCTTAACAAATGGCGACACACTGGGAGAAGCAATTATCTCTGTCTAACATTACCTATAAGATTTATTCACACTAAATGTTAAAAATAAGTTCAATTATTGTAAAGATAGATCTCTTAATTATGGGTACCGCCATATGTTTACGAATTTAAAAGATATTCATACTAAACACAAACACCAGGTAACTAACAGACTACCTCTTCAAGCCAGTTTATGAGGTTAATTTTCCTTAGCTTTCAATCCACTATTAATTGATTTAGGGCCTTCACTTTGGGTGAGAAAATAGTTGCCTATGTGTGTTCCTGGTCTCTCTTTAACCCAACATTGCTTTGTTGCCCACGAGCATCCATAGTACCAACGAAGATACCTTAGTATCATACAAGTATGGCCCTACTGCGAGTGAGCATCCATAGCCCTGACACGTTTACTTGCACTTCCCACGCTACAAAGTGCTTTCAACTTCCCTTTATTATGTTACACCCTTAATGATTTGTGTATATATAATTGCATGTTCAATTTAGGTGCTTAGGGAAGCGGGGTGATACGAGAGTTGTTTAGATTTGCTTGGTAGATTACTCACTTTTAAAGTTTAGCTTAAGGTCTTCCTTCCACCAATCATTTTAGGTATAATATATTTAATGTGAGGTGAATGGGGCACATAAGAATAAACATGTAAGAAACCTAAAGTGTAAATGTTGCAAATATGAATTCATGTTAACATAGGAGTTCCACCACATATATAGAAATTTTACTTATAAGTCACATAGCTTTGTATAGATGATTAAGTGTAAAGCTTTCAGTTGTGGACACACATTAAAGCATGACCCATACACTATCATTTATTTGTCGAGAGTTATAGCCCCTTTAAAAAATTCTAGCAAACTTAACAAAAGAAAACAAAAAAACTTACAAATTCCCAATCTATAATCGAAAAATCATAACAATCAAGCAAACTTGAAAACATGGAAAAGAAAAAACCAAAAATATATAAAAGTACAAAAACTTATCAAAATGATGTAAAATAAATTGTCAGATCAAGATAAGCCCTGAATATACCAAGATCCCAACAAGGAAAAATGTGTAACAAATATCTTAACATATCACAAGTCAAAATAGAAAGGAGGAAGGGATAAGATGAATTGTAAATTTGAACTCTTGTCACTATTAGATCCTTCGAATGTTTTGCATATAAATATGTTCTTTTTAAAAAAAATTAAGATTGTGATAGATAAAAGTTCCTTATACCAACGCATGAGATGTTAGCTAATCATGCCTTTTTATATAAATAAAACATAGATAGAAAAACGAAAATCCTAAATTAAATGCAGAGTTATGACATTGATTTGAAATCACGAGAGTCTCATTAATTAAGTTACACGTCAAAAGAGATTAAAAGAATAAAAGTGATGTGTAACCAAAAATCAAATTCTTTCTCATTTTGTTCCCTTTGGATATTCTTGCTTCACAATCTTAGAACATTGATTGTACTAAACATTTCACAACTAAGTCCTTACAATTATTGACTGATAATCGAAAGTTAAAGATGGGACTTGAAAATAAATGTTTAACGAAAGAAATTATGAGAAAGATGATAAATAACCAAGAGAGAAAGAAGGTAGCATAAACTTCCTTGAATGCATCCTGATGATGGTTCATCTTCAACTTTACATTGATGTATCACTTCATAACTTCTTATTTGAGTGGACAAAAGAGAGGTAATCTAGATTGAAAGAAACAAACCAAAACTAAACTAATTAATCTACTTCTAAAGTTGTTCTAAACTACACTGATTATTAGAAACGACGTAAAATCAAACTGCCAATGTAGCCATTCATATAACTTCAAACCTGTAATCATATGTAAACCACAAATTAGTAATAAAAATAGAATTAATAATAAACTAGAGGAAGAAAAATTTAAAACATCTAGACCAATATCTAACACGTGCAAGATAAGAAGATTACTAATTACAGGAAATCTTGCACGAAAAGATTCCTCTAACCAAGCTTCTATTTTATCATGATATATACAATGACTAATGTAGAAGTATTTGAAAGAATACACAAATGAGTGATGATCATGCATAAAATTGTTATGAAGAATGTCTTGTGGAAGAATCTTGGCATGATTTGTTTTAGGGATCGTAGCAAGATCATGAGAACCTGTCATAACCCTCGTTTGAAACCAAAGTGTCTCATTTTTTTGACAAGTCTCCCTAAGCTCATAATTCAAATAACCAACTTGTAATGAGTAAATAGAATCAAATAATGTGTATGAGATATCATTCATAATTGTATAAGACAAATTTTTATTAATAGGATGGCAACCACTGACATCATTTATTTCATTAAAGCTTACAATCTCACTTAGTTGATTACTTAAACAACACAAGTCTCCATTGATCACAAATGTAGTTGAATCAATAGAAGATACTTTGTGAAATAAGCTTACTATAACAACTCCTTCTTCCCATGTAGAATATTGACAAGGCATAATACCAAAAGATTCATGGAAAGAAGTTTCATTCTTTTTATCTCCTAAATATAAGTTATTATCATCTTTCACCTTATTATACTTTGGCCATGCAAAATGAAATTCCAAAAGATATGAAATGATTACCTAAGAAGCACAACCATCTGATCCAGGAGCATTTTACCTCCAAAATCAACCTTGTTGATTAGACCTAGGGAGTCTTCGAATTTTCTAAAAGAGTGGGTTCCATAACTTCGAATTATTGTAAAATTCCTATGTTTTATTCTAGAAGAATTGTATAAGATAGGGTTAGTTGGATGAGATTGATGATTCTAGAATAGGAATTGATTTGGAGAGCTTGATACGTAATCGAATCTACCTTTGTTAAGAAAATATTGAGAGTTTGTAATATTTAGAGAGATATTAAGGTGAGGTGTATATCTCTTGAGGATTTTGTGGATCTAAGGGACCCTAGAGATTAGTTAGTGGAGCGGTTTTAGGATATGAACCAATTATGGTATCATAATCCTTTAGTTTTAAATATTGTATCCTATGGGCATTAAGTCGTGTGGGTTAGACAAAGAGAAGAAGAAGAGAGGAGTGAGTGGAAAATACCAAGTGTGGCCAAAGGCCAGAACAAAGGCTAGAACAAAGGCCAATTAAATGTGAATCAGGCCAAGAAAGGCAAGAAGGCCTCGTGTAATCTTATGTACAGTGAGTGGATTAATAAAAGATAACTAGTGTGTTATTTCTTCCTATGTTATTCAATTAATTTCATGTTCCTTGTGATTTTTATGACGATTTATTGAGTTTATAATTGTTAGGAAGTCTTGATAAATTTCGTGTCGGTCGAAAATAATCCTGTCAAATTGTTGGTTGCAGGTTCAAGGCTCGAATTGGTTTGCTGGAGGAATTTCAGGATCAAAATTCCCTTTGGAATGGTGTAGAACCAATCAAATCGTAGAGTCAGAGCCATTGATCATGATCACTCAACAAGATCAACTATCCAGAGGTGAAGTTGTGAACGTTGAGGAACGATGATCGTCAGATCAAAATAAAGAACAAGTCATGATCATTGATTTGTTTCAAGATTCGTGTCACCAAATCGAGCCAGGGGAGAATGATGCATTATGTGGAGAAGATTCATTGTTGATCACTATAGGGTTGACGATGATCCGAAGTCTAAATGACATCATGGAGGTGGAGAGTCCGATGACTATCGGAGTTGTATATGGTCGGAGGACACAAATGAGGAGAGACTCTGATTGATGGTGAGGATCTACTCGAAGTGAGTTAGATCAAGGGCTCTTGAAAGGACATGTAACAATTGACTCATTGGGACCAAGTTCATAGTGGAATGAAGGCAAGTGGATCGTGATGGTTGATCATGAGAGATCGACGATGGAGTTCAATTAATCGGATAAGAAGCTGATAGTTCGATAGACCTAAGGTAAAGTCTTATCAAACAGACGAAAAAGATCTATTCAGATGACCTAGATTCATAATTTAAGAAGAGGACATGTGGTGGTATTTAATTGGATCAAAGTCATCAGATTTTGAACTATCATAGTATCATATACCCATCAGAGTGGTTCTTTTTCTATCAGAGTCGACAAGTCAGAGTCTTGCAGCTCAATTCGAGTCTGAATTTATTCGAAGCAATACTGTTCTCGAAGCCTAGAATGGTCATAGTGACTCACGTGAGAGGGAGTTTGATGATGACACTCTGATAAAGAAAAGTCTGATGATGAATAGTGCCTGATGTTCTAGCACTTGGTTATATCACAAGGTCATATGAAGAGTAAGTGTTTGGTTCTAACTTCTAGGTCATATATTAAGCACCTGATTCTGGAACGTGGTCGCGTGGGAGAAAGGGGCTTAACACCCGAATGAAAAAATGTTCAGGTCATTTAAAGGAAATATTAGCACCATAACAAAGAGTGCTTAAGTTAAGTACCCTGCTCAAACATTTAAATTAGGCACTGGTGCATGACAAAGAATCTAGAAATATGTTATAGGAAGATCTTGGACACCGAGTGAAGCGTTCGAGAGCAACTAAAGTGTCAGAGCTTCTAGCAAAGTAATCCATACTTTTCATATGTGGGTTTGTAGGCCCGAAGGTCATCATCAAGTGCTGTCAGAGCACAATAACGCTCTTTGGAGTTCTGTAAGAGATACAAAGCAAAGAGACAAAGTTCAATAGAATAACTTTGAGGTTGTAGAAATTAGGTCATTCCAACCAAGGAACAAAGGTGGATGTTGAGAAGACAAGATATTGGAGTAGATCTTGCAGGTATTGGTCTAAATGTTTTATAATTAACTATGGTAAAAGCATGATTGTGTTGTAGGTCACAACATGAGGAGAAAAGAAAATGGTGACAACCCTTACAAGTAGTAAAGATGTAATAGAAAGAAGAAAGTAGAAGAATCTCTAGAGAGGATAAGATTTTGGAAGAAGGACCCTCACAACAAGGAGAAGCTGTGATGATTTCTTGATGAGAAGAGGATCGATGCAATTCTCAAGAGGAATAAGTGAGTGGAGTGCAGAAGCCTACAACTTTTGAAGCTGAGAAGCAGAGGATGCTTAGAAGGTTCTAAGAGACAAAACTAGAAGGATACCAAGAGGTCAAGCTCACGAGCAAAGCTTGATGAGGTATTGGGTAGCAGGGTGGGGAGACATTCTATAAAGGAAGGGTTTGATGCAACGCATTGGGCATGGAGAAGCTCACAAGGGAATATATGAAGATGACTACTAATAGTCATGACAGAGGTCCAGAAAGAAGCCACAACCAGAGGAAAGAGGATGCCCGAGCAATTGGATGAAAGTAGATGAGTCTAGAGGAGTTTGACAAAGAGTTTGTTGAGTTAAAGGAAATACTCAATATAATTATGGAGCTACTATAGGAAAGTAATGAAGACCAGAGATGAGGTTGAAATGTGAGAAAAAAGGTGAAGTGTCCTATTGTGCATTTGTTTATGAAGAAATTGATGAACATAATGAATGTCTTTATTGAGACAAAGGAAGATTTGAATTTGAATAGGAGGCACAAGTTGAGTGCTTCATTGAAGGAAGATAAACTCAGAGGAGCTGAGTTTAGACAGAGGATAGTGACGGAAGAAGAAGTTCACTTCTATGAACCAAAGAAGGGATCATTCCTTGTAGAGGAAAACGATGGAGATGTTGAAGAGATACCTCTTGAGAGTCTCATGGATCATTGGGAAAGCCCAGATAAACATGTGAATATTATGTCAAAGGCATCAAATGAGACCATAGGTTCTCATGTTTTTAAAACTGATAATTTGCACGTGAATGTAGGTTTTGCAAATACTAAGGTTGAAGGACAACACTTAGATGCAGGGCAAATGAATTTTGAAGAAGAACTAAGGTTGCTCGAAGAATGGCTAGAGAATCCTAAAGGAGAAGAATATTGCATAATAGTTGCAGGCATAGAGCATCCAAGAATGCCTAGTTGCATCAATGTAAGTGAGAAAGTTGAAGGCCAAGACATAGAATTGTCTTGTGAAGATGGAATTCTGTTGCATACAAAATAGAAAGGCGCAAACCAAAAGATTGTTTTGAGAGGCAATAAGGAGGATGAAAGTAACCAGGAGACTGCCAAAGATATATCATAAATTCAAGAAAGAACTCATGAAACAACAAACTACCTATGCAATGAAGACAAATATGGGGTGTTAGCAGTCATTCACTTGACTAATGTTGAAATTCAAGAATTGGAAAGGAAATTTGTTTGCTATAATATATTTGTTTCTTGTGCAGATGCATATAAGGGTGAGAGTTTTGTAAGCAGATAGTCTTTCATGAAGAAACAAGGAGGTTGGAGGAGAAAAATGAGTGTCTCAAACACTTATGTAGAAGTGTATGAAGAAGAATGGAGCAATATGCAGAATGGAAGACATATCCTGAGAGAATTTGCAAACTTTGAAGAGTATCCCCATGGACCTAAGGACATCAAAGAAGTCGAGGACCTCAAAGATCATATTGTTGCAACAAGATGGATAAAGGAGAGAGGTGAAGAGATAGCAGTAAGAGACATACACATTGTGTCTATAGAGGTGCAGGAGCAAGTTTGCAACAATTCTATATACCAGAAAAAGGTAGAGTTGGATATTGAAATTGATAAATTGTGGAAGTTGATGATGACGAAGTCCAGATGGAGATATCATGGGATGAAAAAGGCAACTAGTCACAAATTTCAGTTGGTTGAGAGAGACTACATCAACATGGTAAAAGGCAAGAAAGCAAGTAAAATATGGGATCATGGAAAATCTCAAATAGGAATGAAACCACAGAAAAAAAAAACTGAGTAAGCAACAACAAAGAAGAGTTTGGGATCTTGGAAGATGGAGGATAACAATGAAGAAATCATGCAGCAGAGCATGTGCACAACATCATCAATAGAATCAAAGAGCAATGATGCAATTAAAGGCACATGATCATTATATCATGAAAAATTTAACCCTGGGAGTTTGATGTAGGAGCATTTTACCTCCAAAATCAACCTTGTTTATTATACCTAAGGGGTCTTTGAATTTGCTAAGTGAGTGGGTTCCCTAACTTCAAATTATTGTAAAATTCCTATGTTTTATTGTATTCTAGAATAATTGTATAAGATAGGGTTAGTTGGATGAGATTGATGATTCTAGAATAGGAATCGATTTGGAGAGCATGATATGTAATCGAATTTGCCTTTGTTAAGTAGATCTCAAGAGTTTGTAATATTTAGAGAGATATTAAGGTGAGGTGTATAATTCTGGAGGATTTTCTGCATCTGAGGGACCCTAGAGATTAGTTAGTGGAGCGGTTTTAGGATTTGAACCAATTCTGGTATCATAATCCTTTACTTTTAAATATTGTAAGCCTAAGGGCATTAAGTGGTTTGAGTTAGACAAAGAGAAGAAGAAGAGAGGAGTGAATGGAAAAGACTAAGCGTGGCCAAAGGCCAAAACAAAGGCCAATTGAATGTGAATCAGGTCAAGAAAGGCAGGAAGGCCTTGTGTAATCTTATGTATATTGAGTGGATTAATAGAAGATAACCAGTGTGATATTTCTTCTTGTGTTATTGAATGGATTTCATGTTCCTTGTGATTTTTATGATGATTTATTGAGTTTATAATCGTTAGTAGGTTTTGATAAATTCCCTGCCAGTGGAAAATAATCCTGTCAAATTGTTGGTTGCAGGTTCAAGGCTCAGACTGATTCACTGGAGGAATTTTAGGATCAAAATTCCCTTTGGAATGGTGTAGAACCAATCAGATCATAGAGTCAGACCCATTGATCGTGATCACTCAACAATATCAACGATCCGGAGGTGAAGTTGTGAACATTGAGGAACGATGTTCATTGGATCAAACCAAAGAACAAGTCACGATCATTGATTTGTTTCAATATTCGTGTCACCAAATCCAGCCATGGGAGAATGATGTGTTATGTGGAGAAGATTCATCATTGATCACTATAGGGTCAAAGGTGATCCAAGGTCTAAATTACATAGTGGAGGTGAATAATCCGATGACTATTGAAGTTGTAAACAGTCGTAGGACATAGTTGAGGAGAGACTCCGATTGACGGTGAAGATCTACTCGGAGTGAGTTAGATCAAGGGCTCTTGAAAGGACACATAACAATTGGCTCGTCAGGACCAAGTTTAAAGTGGAATGAAGGTGAGTGGATCATGATCGTTGATCACGAGAGATCGACGGTGGAGTTTGATTCATTTGATCAGAAGATGAAAGTCCGATAAACCTAAGGCAAAGCCTTATCAAATGAATGACGGGGATCTATTCAGATGACCCAAATTGATGGTTTAAGAAGTGGACATGTGGTGGTATTTGATTAGAGCGAAGTCATTGGATTCTGCACTATCAGAGTAGCGCAGACCCATCAGAGTGGTTCTTGTTCTATCGGATCCAAACAGTCAGAGTCTTGTAGCTCAATTTGAGTACAAATTTATTCAGAGTGATATTGTTCTCAAAGTCTGGAATGGTCAGAGTGACTCATGTCAAAGGGAGTTCGACAACAACACTCTGATAAAGAAAAGTCTAACAATGAATAATTCTCGATGTTCTAGCATCTGGTTATATCCTAAGGTCATATGAAGAGTAAGTGCTTGGTTCTAACACCTGGGTCATATATTAAGCTCTTGATTATGGAACGTGGTCGCATGGGAGAAAGGGGCTTGACACACGTATGCAAAAGTGTTTGGGTCCTTTAAAGGAAAGATTAACGTTGTGATGAAGAGCACTTAATTTAAGCACCTTGCTCAAACATTTAAATTAGGGACTGTGCATGACACATGATCCATAAATCTGTTATAGGAGGATCCTAGACACCGAATGAAGAGTTCGAGAGTAGCTCAAGTGATGAAGCTTCTAGAAGAGTAATCCATACTTTGAATATGTGGTTTTATAGACCGATAGGTCATCATCACCATCGAACATATCAAGGTACAAAGAATAATAAGTGGAAGATGAAAGAAAATGAAAAACATGTATTGAAAAATCAACCTTTTTGAAGAGTATTGTTTCTTTTATTAGAATATCCACGTCTGATTTCAATTTTGAAGACTGCGTATTCGCTTCTTCTCCTAGAATAAACTAATCAATATCCATGGTGTACTCTATTTAAATATTTGAACAGAAAACATTATCCAAAACATAATCATATTCATAGTAAAGAGATAAGGGAGAGAGCACATCACAAGACTTTTCACAAAGAGAAGATTCAAGAATTAATTTTGATGGAGAATCAATAGAACAATCAATGGTGGAGTCTCCTAGAAGTTGGTCTTGAATCTCTTTAGTGAAATTATGAGGAGATTGTTCTATATTATGAACACAAAGTTTAGATTCAATTTCTTTTATTCCTGAGATAGTTGTAGTATTTTTTGGAATGTGACAACTTTGTTCACCTCTTCTCAAACTTTCTTCCTTATTTGAATAAGATGCTGACAAATAAGAACTATCAGAAGTCACATTTACATCTTCATGTTCTTCCTGATCCACATCTTTCAGAGTGAATAAAGTTGTCAAACAATGTGGTTCACCTACAACTTCCAAATCCTCAGGATTTTCATGTAAATCTAAATCAACCTGTAAATGAGTATCAATGCATGATTTTGATTTATTAATGATTAGTTGATCTCGTTCATCATAAAGAGAAATAAGATGTTGAAACCATTCACTAATATAAGACATCATTTAAAGGAAATATACAACAAAGATGTATAAACCTTGTATAAAATTATTCTAATGATTCATTTGGTTTCATCCTAGGATCATTCAATTCCTTGCATAATTTATCATAATCAACATTTTTAAAAGAAAAAATAAACTCATCTACAAATTGTTCCAATGTATGAATAAATGCGATCATAAATGTTTCACACCAATTCTTAACTCAGCCTTCAAAAGCTAGAGTGAATAATTTGCATGTGACACCTTTGTGAAGAATATTATGAGAAATACAATTTTGAATAAATTGAAAACCATGTTTAGATGCAGTAGTTTCAGTCTCACCATCAAACTTAGTTTTCGACAAGAGTTTAACTATCTTTAATGGATTGTTGCATGACACTTATCCATAAACATATCTCCAAATATGATTTTGGGAAGGAGCCATTAAAAATAAAAATAAAAACATTAAAGTGAATAACTCCATTGGGTCATCTTGTCAGTATGCCCTCCTTCTAGTGCCAAAATGTTGATTCCTGAAAAATTCTTGGTAGCCAACGTGGAGAAATTTCCCGATTGGCCCCATTTGTAACATGCCCATTTTCAAACCCCAAATTAGTGATGCATATTGTAAACGTAGTATGTGGCTGAGACCCAAGCGATGTATATTGTAAATGTGATGTATGGCCGACAGCCAATATACAAATGATGTAAATTGAAATATAATGAATGAAATGTATGCCCAACTGAAGAAGGACACATAAAGAGATTGGGGGCTAAGTATCCACAATAGAGGGAATGGGTCAAAGGGGGATATTTATCCATATCTATTAAACCAAAACCCATTTCCTATTTTCCTCTAAATTATCCTTGCCATGAACTCTCCATTAGTTGTTGAGTGTTCTAGAGCCCAATCATTGAATTCATGTAAGAGGGTTGGTGTGAGAGTCACTTCCCATAGTTATTGAGAGCATGGGGGATGAGTAAAATCAGGTTAGGGAAGAGTGCATGTCAAGCAAGCACGAGAAAGAGAGAAAATTTGTATGGGGAGGAGACCAGATTTGTGCACATTCATGTTTTTGCATAGAGAGTTGTTTTTACATGTAGTTTTCAGGCCAACAATGGAGTTCTGAGTATTGGATCTTGAAGGTAGCTATTGTAGACATGTTTGGCTGTTGTTTGGAGTTGTAATTTCATGGATAAAGAGGCTGTGTGCTTGGGAGTGACGAGTTGTTCAAAATTCATCCAAGAAGCATGTGTTTTGGCTGGTGGGAAAATTTGTGTTGCATTTGTAAAATTCTTGAAGTCCCAACAAGTAGAATTCCTATCCAACCTGTGTTGGAACCCCTAGAGGGGAGTGGAAAGGCCTGAGGGACTATGAGAAGTGAAGGGGGATTCCATCCCTTGGGTTGTGTAGGTTGAGGGGAAGTGTGCTGGCGAACTAGAATTAGCTGAGAGTTTAATTGTTGAAAGGGGGACACTAGCCAGCCTTAGGGACCTGCGTCTCTTGTGGATTCATAGCCCCATCTCAGGGGTGTATTACTGTTGATAATTGGAACAACAAGGCTACAGTTTGGAGGAACGTCTGTCCTTTGTAGAAGGTTGCATACTTTTATAAGATACATGTTCTTATATGTTGTATTGATGTGTTAAATGCTCTTATATAATTGTTGTGCATCTGACTGTGAGTTATATTTGGTTAATGTTGCTTACTATGAGCAGAAAGATGCATTCATGTCTCTATTTTATGGTTGATTTTTTTTGTGTGCATTTAATTACTCTTATGCATAGTAAGAGTAATTGTATTTACGTTTTTTTTATTGAGTATGGATGGTTGAATGAACTTAAATTTCATGCTATGTGTTATTTCCACATTTTAAATTGGTATCAAAAATTTTTATGGGATCATTTTAGTAGTGATGTGACCTAGCTGGGGGTTGGGTAAGTTACACCAATTAGAACTATACTCGTTTCAGATGGAAATCCTCATCAGAATGTGGGATTGATTTCCACTAAGGGGGATTTTCTCCTTGAAAGGAGACTTTCCTTGAATCTCTTCTAAGCTACTATGCAGAAAACAGAAAGAACTAATCTAACTCTATTCTAAAGCTGTACTATCCTAACTAGGTGTTGGAGCATGACATTTTGTTTAAGTGTTGGGAATCGCAGAGGAGAAAACCACGTGACAATTCAACAAAGGAGCAGTACATGTGGAAGATAGTTAGCGCATATTCAAGAGCCAACACACAGAAGGCGAAAGTTAGTTAGTAGTAGTTAGACCATTTGGTCCATTTTGTAACGGGATAAGCCTTAGTAGCAACGTATAAATATGTAATGGGTTTTTGGGTAGAGGTGTGTGTGGGTGTGAAATATAGAGTGAGAGTATGAGTGAATGGTATGAGTAGAGTTCAAAAGTATGATTGGAGAATGAGGTAAGTGTGCACTATATGCGCAAATGACTAGGGAATTTTGGATATAGCTGATGTATCTTATATGAGCGCAGTGCATACATATTTTAAGGACTGAATATGAATGAATAAGATAAGAATCCATTCGTTGTGGACGTATCCTAGTTGGGGTGAACCACGTTAAATTTATGTGTTATGATGTGTGTGTTGTTATGATGTGTTGGTTTAATCTATTTATTGTGCACATATAATAGATGCTTTTGATTTGATATGAATATGTATTTGATGGTTTCACACACATGTTGAATGATTAAGCAAGATGAATCTGTCATACGTTATTATGTTGTTATGATTTCACGCACAAGGTATATTACATTTTGGAAGAATGTTAAAACAATCTCCATTCCCTTGATGACTGTGGAAGCCTAGTTCCTACAGTCCCTATAGGTACTTCGAGTGAGACTTCACCTACTTGTGGGTGATATCGAAAGGGATGATATCTTTAGGGTTTTGTTGGTGATTTAATGTTGAACCCAGGGTCTGTCCACTATGCTCCAACAATTGGTTCCGTTGACGGGACCGAGATTTTCCATTGAGGGGGATGTGGAGACCTACTAAGGAAGAGATTGGACAATGGTTGGACATGAAGGAGATCGATTTTGTTATAGATCAGAATAAGAATCCACAGATCAACGCAAAGAAATGGATACAAAGGTATGTGTTTACAGATTTGCATGAAATTTTCTTTACTAATTTTTCAAATATTTTAGCATAGTGGATTCATAGATTAGTTGAACAGATTGAAAGATTTCGTACTTCTATTATGAGAAATTGGACTCCCGAGTTAATTAGGAAAGTCAATACTATAAGAAATCAGGTATCACACACAATATATTACTGGATGGAAAGTGTGTTGGGAGGTTACATTACTGAATTTGCCATAGATTGTACTCATTCATATAACGTTGTTGAAATATAATTAGTTAAGGGACACTGGAAAAGATACCTAAAGTCATTATCTACTTGGATTAAGATGTTGTTGTGCGACAAGGGATTTATGAAAACAGAATTTGATAGCTAAGCGTCTTCACGCACATAGGGGGACTGGGGGCTGACCAGGGGATGGTTTGAGCGTAAAAAGGGATGAAGAGAAGGAATGAGAAACATATGGGCTAAGGATGTCTAGAGAAGAATCGTGTGCGATGAATGAAGAGATCGGAGTATTGCGCAATGGTAAGAGATTTAGATCGAATAAGAAGAGGACTGTGGTTGAGAGAGAGTTGCAACACAATGAGAACGAGGAAAGATACATTGGTGTAGTAATCCATATCGAACCAATTATGTGCATAGAAGAAAAGATTCGTCATCTCAGTGCAGTAGAAGAATATCCCACTCAGATTAGACTCTGCGTCGAACCCATGACCCCATGTGTGTCACTAAGAACTAAGGTAAGATTCAAAGATTTGTCAATTATAGTTAGTGAAGGAAGTAAATATAGTAGTAAAAGTAGTGGAAGTAGTACGTCGAGTCATAATCAATTAGTGTTATCATGAAAGAATACTGCACATGACATGACGGCAGGGGTAGATCTGTTGGAATACTAAGAGGGGAGGTGAATTATTATGAGCACAATTAGTACTTTTAATCACAATATAAAACCTCCAATAATGTTCATTAGCATTAAATATATCATCAACACCATAATTCAATGCATAAACATCACATAAACACAGTACACCAAAATTTTACGTGGAAACCCAATGCGAGAGAAAACCACATAATGATTTTCTTATTTATCAAAGAGTACATTCATTGGAAGAACCAACTCCCTATTTCTCCAGCTACAATTGGAAGGAGGCTCCAACCCCCTATTTACATGCTGCAATCTGAAGGAATCTCCGACTCCCTCATTTACCAGCTCCAACCCCCTTTCCTTGTCCCATCCAATTGCCCTGAAAGATAAATGTAGACCAATCTGCCACTACCCCTGTTACTGTAATTGAAAACCTGTAGTTGTTGTTGTTTCTAATATTTCTGTTGCTGCTACTGATTTTGATATCTCATCAAGAATGTAACCACACATTCCTCGTACCAAGATCCATAAGAGAGGTCTCCAAATCAAATGCTTATGAATCACTAAGACATATATGTTCTTGATTTCTTCAGAATACACACCCTAACATACACATGAAGACATACCTTCAACCTCTAGTTGACCTGAGTTTTAGATGTCTGATCTTCAACAATTTTTCCTCACAGGTCCGCAACCCATACATTTTATGCTCATGGATGTCAACACTTTTCCTCACTGCATCCCATGTATGTCCATGCTTTTCCTCCTGAAACCCACATATTTACGCAATGAACTTGTGTCTGTAACGTTTTCTTCGTATGCTCAGCTATTGCAAACTTCTTCCTTCACTGGACATCACTGACATCCTCTCACTGTCTCAGATATGCCAATCTGTATTCACCAAAAGTGATTTTCCAATTGACTCTTCTTTGTGTTTTAATGAGGATCTCGTGATGACACAAAATTCACATAGGATCTTATTATGACATGCAACTCACATGCAACCTTTTAACTTCTATTTACAATTAATTTAGCATGCAATTGGCATGCGGCTTGTTAACTTTTGTTTACAACTCATTTACCTTGAAATGCAACTTGTTAACTTTTGTTTATAGTTACTTGAACATGCAACTGGCATGAAATTTGTTAAATTTTGTTTACAACTACTTTACTTTGATATGCAACTTGTTAACTTAATGTTCAAGGGTTGACATCAATGACAACCAATCTTTCAACAATTAATATTTCAACAATCCCCCCCTTTCTCATTGATGGAAAGACTTAGACACAACACTTAGACATGGTTGATGGCAACATTCATGCTCATGCTGGATCTCCCTAACTTCATGCCTCTTCTCTTCATTTCCATGCTTATGTTTTTCTCTCCCCCTTTGGCATCAATGAAAATGGTAACTTCTCCTTGGTGTTTCTCCCCCTATCTGTAAGCCTCCGATCTCTACCAATGTTTCACTTCATGGTACTTCCTCATGTAAATCTATGATAAAAATCATTCAAAAAGAATTCAAGTCTTTCATGATTACTATTGCTCTCCCCCTGTCTTACTATGCCAACTACCATGTAGATCATTGTGGGGATGAAACTACTCCTACTTTCTGTCGAAAATGCTCAAAAGTATCCCCTAGAAGAGGTTTGGTGAAGATATCTACTATCTGATCTTTTTCTCTCCCTTTGACATCATGGGAAAAAGGATAACTCCCCCTGTCGGTATGTCTCCCCCTGTTTTTATGCTACTGATCTCTTTCTTTGATGATTTCACTTCCTTTGACTTCTTTGCAAGATGTCATGTAGATCAATATAGGGTTACCTATATATGTTTCTTTTCCTCTCTTCCAGTGTTGCTTAGTTTCCATTGGTGCTTCCTCTTGTAATTCACTGACATATATAAAAAACATTAATAACTTGATTTCTTTAATCACTTGACCATACTGTTCAATGCTTTCCTTCTGACGATATAACTTCTGTTGACGATTCCAATTGTCAATCCACTGTTATGCATATCATGAATCCATCTATGTCCATATGTCACAAATTGTCCATAATTCAGCTAATCAACTGTCCACAATCCTGACCCATTTGTCACTATACCATTATGAAAGCTTCTTTGTTGCAACTGATCATCACACATTCTTGTTTCTCAGACTAAATATGTAGTGCATCCTCAAACCTGTAATAAATATATCCCTTCCTAGAAAGTGTGTCAATGATATTCCTATGATATCTGCATGGTAATACCTGTAAATAGAACTCTGCATGTCTGAAACAATATGTACTGAAGATATCCCTACCCGAATGCATGTGTGGAATGAACCTATGCAAAATCATGAACTTTTGTTTGTGTAACTGCTAGCTGATACCTGCATATGAATGTGGTCTAAAATCTTCTTCTCAAACAATCAAACTGTTTCTCTATACTTCTGTCATCAAACCACTCTAAAACCGAATGTCCAAAATCTGCAAACACTTCAAACTACTTGAAGGATGGTTATCTAATCTGTAGAGCTACTGCATAGAATCCCCTTGTTCAATATTTATATTTACTATGAGTCTTCAAGTCAGATGGCTCAGAACAATGGAGGAATTCCCGCTACTGCTGAGTAATCTTCCTCATCATCTATAGATTCATCATCTTCCTGAGTTCTAACATCTTCCACTTTTCCCGTGGATTCATCATCTTTCTGACTTCTAACATTTTACTCTCTACCTATAGTTTCATCTCAATCTTTCACTACTGCAAGTCTTGTGCATACGATCTCAGAAACCTGTTCTTCATTCATATGATCTTCTTGGTTTTGTTTTACTGCTTTCTTTCTGCTATTTTTTACAAGATTTTCAAAGTTCATGTGACCCATTCTTCTATGCCAGAGCCAACTATCATTTTCCTTTCCTAAGCAACAAATTTATTTTCTAATTTAATTCAAAACATATATGTTGTTCATAGTCCTTATTGTTGTTGCCACTAACTTTCCCAATCCTTCTTTCCTAATTTCACATTTCTCCAAGTTGAACTGAAGTGTGTGTCCTTGATCGCACATTTGACTTACACTCAACAGATTGTGTTTCATATCTTCGACGAGTAGAACATTTTCTACCATGGAATTTTTGCTTCCAAGCTTAACTATGCCTCTACCTATAATTTTAGCTAAATGATTATTTCCAAATGAAACTGATCCATCTCTTTCTTTCTTCAGAGTTAGAAACCCGTTCTTGTCACTTGTCATATTCTTTGAACCACCACTGTCAACATACCAATCACTTTTTTTTTGTTATGCTTGTAGAGAAAGTGACCATTGATTCTACTTTATTTTCCATATCCCTTGTGGTTTCGATATATAAATGTTAATGTTCTACTTTGATTCCCTGGGTGGAATATTCAATCTACAATTATTTGCTATGTGTCCAAAATTGTTGCATTTGTAGCATTCTATTTCATTGTTCAATGAGCCAAAAATGTTTTGGTTTCTGCTGTATGCTTGATACGTTCTTCTTGGATGACTATTATTTAAGTACCCTACATAGTTGCTTCGATTCTTGGCATAGACTCTGCAGTCTACAACTTTATGTCCAAAATTAGCACAATTAAAACAATGACCATAAAAGAACCTTTGATACCTAGGAGTAGATGATATTATTTGTGATGCACTCCTTCCGAATTCGTCTTCTTGAGTCTTCTTTATTTCTGGAATGTTCTTCTTTGGGGGCTTTCATTCTTCCTTCTTGAAATAATCTCTGGCAATCTCTGCATAACTTCTGTGTTCTACTTCTTGTTCTGTTGTCTTTGAGCTTGATCCTTTCTTATTCTGTACTTGATTGTATCCTAGTCCGGATATGTCATTTGATGGCCTTTGATTGCCGATGATTTGATCCAATATTCTGGTGCTCTTCTATTGCATATCTTTCTTCTGAAGATATTTCCTTAAAGAGAGTATTTCTGCTTCCAAGCTTCCAATCATTTTCTCCTTTTCTTCTAACTTACTTCTAAGTACTTCTTCAATTATTCTATCTTCTTTTGTTTGAATTTTTAGACTTGTGATCATTTGCTTGATTTCTTCAAAGCTGGAATTCTAATATCCCTCTTTCATTTTTAACTCTGCCTTGAGTGACTTGTTTTTATTTCTTTCTTTCTTGAGTTCTTCTAATGCACTGATTAGCTCTGCTATGAGACCGAATTTTCCTTCTTCTTTGGAATCATCTTCTACTGCCATGAAGAGTACTCTTTCTGAATCACTGTCACTATCATTATCCTCCTCGTCTGATGAGGAACTGTCCTCCTTTGAGTATAAACTTTTCTTGAAGAATTTTCGTTTGTTTCTTCTCTTGTTTCCCTTTTGATATTTATTTTCCCTTTTAGAAGCTTCTTCTTCATCACAATCTTTATTCTTATGAGAAAATTTAGAAGAAAAATGACAAATACCATCATAATTAAAACATTTAAATGGAAGCATACCTTCATACTTGTCATTTCCTTTCTTTAATTTCCTTACGAAGTTATATTCATCTTCGTTTGAATCATCACTACAATTACAACCTGGTTTTGACTTTTGCTTGTTCTTCTTCTTTGTCTTCTTGGATACCTTGAAAGTTGCTTCCTCCATAACTGGGTTCTCTCCTTCGATTCTCATTTCATAGGCTGTAAATATTCCATGTAGCTCATCCATGCTCAATGTACCGAGATCAACTCTTCCTTAGAGGGATAATATTTTAGGATCAAATCTCATTGGAAGAGACCTTAATACCTTTTGAACAACCATTGATTCATCAAATTCTACTCCCAATCCCTTAATAGTGTTAACTATTTCGTCAACTCGCAGAAGGTAGGCTATAATGTCTTCATCTTCCTTCATCTTCAATTGTACAACCATTGATTCATCAAATTCTACTCCCAATCCCTTAATAGTGTTAACTATTTCGTCAACTCGCAGAAGGTAGGCTATAATGTCTTCATCTTCCTTCATCTTCAATTGTTCAAACTTAACTTTGAATATTTGAAGCTTAGCTCCCTTGAATTTGACATCTCCTTCATAATTTTTTTGGATTTTATCCCAAAGATCCTTTGCACTGTCACAATGCATAACCTTGACAAATACTGAATCAACTAGACTGCTCAGAATGGTACCTTTATCCTTTGAGTTGTTTTCGCTGAGTTTCTTTCCATCTCTATCGGTTGGGGGAGTAGTTGGTGCTTTATATCCATCTATTACTGATTTCCAAACATCAGATCCCTGTGCATGTAAAAGGTTTTCATCCTTTTATTCCATAAGGTATAGTTCTGACCATCAAATACTGATGCTCCAGTCTCAGTGTATTTCACGATCTCCTTCCAGTGGCTAGACTACTTCCTAAAGGACTCGCTCTGATACCAATTGTTGGAATACTGAGAGGGGGGGTGAATTAGTATGAGAACAAGTAGTACTTTTAATCACAATATAAAACCTCCAATAATGTTCAATAACATTCAATATATCATCAACACCATAATTCAATTCATAAACACCACATAAACACAATACATCGGAATTTTACGTGGAAACCCAATGCGAGAGAAAACCACATAATGCTTTTATTATTTATCAAAGAGTACATTCATTGGAAGCACCAACTTCCTATTTCTCCAGCTACAAACAAAAGGAGGCTCCAACCCCCTATTTATAGGCTGCAACCTGAAGGAAGTTCCAACTCCCTGATTTACAGCCTCAATCTGGAAGCAGGCTACAACCCGCTTTTCTTTCCCCATCCAACCACCCAGAAATATAAATGTAGACCAATATGTTACTACCTCTGTCACTGTAATTGAAAACCTATTTCTACTGTTGTTTCTAATATTTTTGTTGTTGCTACTGATTTCAATATTTCATCAAGACTGCAACCACACATACCTCATACAAAGATCCACACGAGAGTTCTCCAAATCAAATTCTTATGAATCACTAAGACATATATGTTCCTGATTTATTCAGAATACACACCCTAACATACACATGAATACATACCTTCCACCTCAAGCTGGCCTGAGTTTTAGATCTATGATCTTCAACAATTTTTCCTTACATGTCCGTGACCCATACATTGTCTGCTCATGGATGTCCATGCTTTTCCTCACTGCACCCTGTGGATGTCCGCACTTTTCATCTTGAAAACCATGGATTTACGCAAGGAACCTGTGTCTGTAAATTTTTCTCTACACGCTTGGCTCTTGCAAACTTCTTACTTCACTGGACTTCGTTGACTTGCTCTCACTACCTCATATATGCCAATATTTATTCACTAGAAGTGATTTTCCAATTAACCCTTCTCTGTGTTTTAATGAGGGTCTCATGATGACATGAAACTCACATGCAACTTGTTAACTTCTGTTTACAGTTACTTTAACATGAAACTTGTTAACTTCTATTTACAACTCCTTTACCTTGACATGCAACTTGTTAACTTCTATTTACAGTTACTTGAACATGCAACTGCCATGTCGCTTGTTAAATTATTTTTACAACTACTTTATCTTGACATGGAACTTGTTAACTTCTTGTTCAAGGGGTGATATCAGTGACAACCAATCTTTCAACAATTCAATGACAACCGATCTTTCAACAAGATCCTACTTTAAGAATGCATGTCTTCCATGGAGCGGGGATAGAGGATCCTCAACAACATTTGTTCATTTTTTAGACAATATGGACTGTGAAGAATGTCAAAGATGAGGATGCAAATATTATGTAGTTGGTAACGACATTAAAAGATTGTACATTATTATGGTACATGAAAAATCAGACTACGACACCTACAATAGACTAGAACATTGGCATAGGTAAGTCAAGCTCTATTGAAAGAGTTCCAGAAACCTAAGTGTGGGTCGGAGTGCATTACCGAAGTAAAGGAGATGAAGTAGATAGTGAATGAATCAATGTGGGACCACGATCAAAGATTTAAGATATCGAAGGATCGGTTGACATTCTAAATTCTAGATGAACAACCCAGAGAGTGGTTTATTGTAGGATTGTTGCCGCATATCTGTTGCCCTTTGATGCAACAAAAGATTGTGTTGCAGTCGGAAGCCATAGAAATTGAAATGAAGTTAGAAGCATCCTCGGTAGGAGAAAATGGCGCAGGGATGGCTCAAGTCTATTTCCAATTAGCAGCGCTGACTATTCAGTTGGAGGAACTTGCGAAAGGAAAAGAAAAACATGAGGAATTCTGGTGTATCACATGTAGAACAAAAGGTCACCATAAGAATGAATGTCCAACATTTCAGTAGTATTTGAATATAGGAGCTCCGAATCCACTAGGGGTATGGTGCGATATTTGAAAAAAGATGGGTCACCACCCTACTAATTTCCCATTGATGCATAAGTACTAGAGTACTACAAGAAATCTATTTTGTAACTTTTTCAAGTCTGTCGGACATGAAGAGAAGGATTGTTGTGAATTTGATTTGATGAGAGAGCACACTGCAGACACATACAAAGTCCAGGGAGAAGAATCCGAAGGAGGACCTCCGCAGTATAATAAAGTCCAGGGAGAAGAATCCGAAGGAGGACCTCCGCAGTATAATACTGTAAGAGGTTATAATCAAGGAGGAAGAGGAGGGTTCAGAGGTCGTGGAAGAGGAGGATTTGGTAGAGGAAGAGCACCTATTATATGTTATAACTGTAATCATCTTGGATATTTAGTGCGAGACTTCCTGAATCCCTGCACAACGTGCACGTATTGAAAATAGCTAGACCATTGGACAAAGGATTGTTCACAGTTGACCGTGAAATGGAAAGAAAACATAAACACAGATGTACAAATGATAGCAGTTGAAAAGTGTGAAGAACAACCTAAGATAACAACATTTATGCGCAGACGAACTAGAACCGGAGCTGATGCGATAGATCAAGGAAATAAGATCCACCAGTGGGTAAGGAAAGCAACAGAGTCTCAACCATTGTTTGACCCTAGAAAGGAGAAAGAGACATATATGCAAGCAAGGAAGGATTGTTTGACCCTAGAAAGGAGAAAGAGACATATATGCAAGCAAGGAAGGAAGTCATAGGAGCATAATAGATAGCATTGAATTCGAAAGTACCACCTTTGTGTGACAGATCGTTGGTGTATGATATGCTACCAATCTACAACCATTCAGAAAGGAAGGTTGACAAGGTAAGCACTTTGAATAGTTTTATGAAAATTTGTTTAGAGATAATGAAGGATGAGTCTGCTTTGAGTAGGCTGTGCGGAATGATTGACCCTTGCACCGAAGAGAAAGAGATACCTATCACACACAGAGAAATTAACTAGGTGCACCACAAGAAGAGAACGAGCATGGAGTTTCGACTCAATGTGTAGATAGAAAACTACGACATTGACACTATTATTTTGGATCTAGGTTCTGATTTGAATGTCATCCCAAAGCAAACCTAGGAAATGATGGGTAAGCTGAAGTTGATATGGTCACCTATTCAGTTGAGGTTATCAAACTTACATAAGATTGTCCCAATTGGAAGGTTGATAGGGGTAAGTGTTAGCATTGATGGAGTGCACAACTTGGCCGATTTTGAAATGATCGAGATAGTAGATGGAAGGACCCCTTAACAAACACTACTTGGACTTGATTTAGCCTTTGACAACCAAACTATCATTGACCTAAATAAGAGACAAATGATATTTGAAGTAGAAGATTTGAAGGTTACTGTGCCGTTATATCCTACTGAAGGAAGAAGATACAGAGAACCAGTAAAAGGTAAAAAGCTCGACAACATGTATATCATGACTACGTGGATGGAAGATTATGTGAATCCTACATCTGATGGTGTACTTAGCTGGAGAAGTATTAGTTCATGCACATCAAATTCAAAAGAAGCTTTGGAGAATTGGAAACATAGATTGCATGAAGTATCCACAAGGGAATGTGATCGAATTACCTGCGCGTTGTGATGGATTGGAAATGAGGTATGTGATCCTTCAAGGTATGACGAACTGAACGATGTAGCTTCTTTTATAAGAGAATTTGAATTGCAGATATCAGATCAACAAATATTATTAGCTTTAGATGTCGCACTGAAAGTGACCTCAACAAGATGGTGGGTTGCGCATAAGGATGGAATAAGAGATTTCCAACAATGTGGAAGACTAATACAAGTTAGATTCAGGACAAAGAATGAAGATACTATGCAGAAGTATACATGATTGATTTGTCCAATGGAACATGTTACATAGTTTATTGCGACATGGAATAAATTACCTAGGAAAGAATGGACACATTTGTTTGTACACGCCTTGGACACAATCCTGAAGAATTGGTACT
Organism: Picea abies; assembly: GCA_900067695.1. Classification (NCBI taxonomy): domain Eukaryota; kingdom Viridiplantae; phylum Streptophyta; class Pinopsida; order Pinales; family Pinaceae; genus Picea; species Picea abies. The sequence continues at coordinate 30,965 of CBVK0100129169.1, forward strand.
TGGAATTGGAAGTGCACAGCGAAAATGCAGAATGGGAAGAATTGACTTGTAATTTCAAGATAACCTTTAGTTTTGAATATGATGCTCCTTTAATTGAATCAACTTTGTAGGTCATCAAGAACACTATTTTTTCAGCAGAAGACTTAATGGAACTAGTACCTGTATATGGCACACATATATATTCTGTGATAGTTGAAGAAGTTTTGTGCTATTATAATGTTGTTGAGGAAGACCAAGAGGAGGATGAAGATCTCAGAAATGTGAAAATACTAGGAATTGAAGGAGAGTGCGCAGTAGAAAGATCACAATTTGACTCGGTCGTATATGCAAACCCATTGAGAACACACAAAGTAAACATTGGTACAAAAGATAAGCCCAAATTTGTGAACATAGGAGACTATTGGAACGATGAAATTGTTGAAAATATAACTGATTTACTACGTGAGTATCAAGACCTATTTCTGACTATGTTTTTAGAGATAAAAGGGATTGTTGGGGAGTTAGGAGAGATGAAGATTCCCTTGAAGCCAGATGTTAAGCTAGTAAAGCAAATGATTCAGATTATTTCCAGCACGAAATGAGAGTAGAGATATAATAAATAAATGTACAGAGATATATCAGATATCCAATAATATAACATAGATTTATCAGAGATATAA
>CBVK0100129171.1:0-17380 GCA_900067695.1 Picea abies
AGATGATTCCAAATGAAAATGTCTCCTCGGTATATATAGGAGACTAGGAGGCACAATTACAACTAATGGACCCAAGTTGACATAAATAAAATAACATTACCAATGTAATATGCCCTAATTAAGGGGTAATGTGCCACTATTTAGGGCTTAACATACTATTAGGAGAAGATGCAAGAAACTTGGATGACAACTTACCTAAAATGCACTTATTTACAATACAAATGGTTGATGACTATTTTACATACATAGTTCAGTTCTTGAGCACATGAGTAACTCCACTTGAGTTTATAGTGGCATAGAAGAAGCAGTTAGTAGTGAAGGCAATGAGATATGTAAAATTGTGGCATACTGAGCACAAGGAGAGGTAGCTAGATAACAACATTACATTTTATGTATACAAAGAAGTAATTATGGCAAGTATCCAGAATACACCGCACATACTATTGCAGGTAGTAGAATTATACAAGGGGATTGCATGCTTCAAAGCCGAAAGACATCATATGTACATTTAGGCCAAGAAGGACCTAGAGAAACAATAACTGCCATGAATATACAAATTGACAGAGTTTGATGTGGGACAAATCATAAAAGACTGGGAGGACGAATGGAAAACCCTAGTACTAGAGGTAGAGCTGTCAGAACCACAATTATCAGAGAACAAGCCAGAGAAAGAAGGTGAAGAAGAAGAAGAAGAACATGAAGGGGAAGGATATGGCACAGGAGGAACACAAAAGAAAATACCATGTACAAGAGAGATTTAGAAGGACTAGGATATAGAAAAATAAATACTGCAACGAAAGAAGAGGAAAGCAATCAAGCAAGTGGCCACCCGTGCCCCATCGGAGGATGACTTAGAAAATATTGCTGATCAAGGGAAAGAGTTTACTGAGGAGGATTTTGAGGAAGTGGCACAAAAGCAAGAAGAAAGGAACTCAAATGTGCAAGCACAAATTGACACACTGTGACAAATTTTGGAGACAACCAGGATTGTGCAAGTCAAAACATGCAAACATAAGAATATGGAGAGCATGACAAACACAATAGAGGTGAAACAGATGACATCCCACCCATTTGCGACATTAGGAGAGCGAAATGTGATGAAGATAGCAACAGGAGCTTTAGAGTTCCCTATGACATAATTACAGGAGGATGCAAAGGCACGTAGTCATATTGACTTGGTGCTATCTTAGTTGCTGGTAGAAGTTTTACATGGTTTGAAGACGAGCATGATGCATGAACTACAATTGTTCGTGATGTCAACGTCGATGGAGTTGACAAAGGTAGTCGCAGATAAGGATGTGATGCAAGAAAAATATGATCAACTTAGGCTGGAGCGGGATGAGACTGCACAAAGGACAAAGAGAGTGAAACAAGCGGTCTAGGGGGCTTATAATATTATTATAGAAATTCCTAGGGAGGAAGATGCCCCATTAGAAGAACATGTGACAAAGATCAGTGAAGCCATTAATGTATTCCACATAAAAATTACTGATTTGGAAGCGTTTCAGATACCGAGCACTCCATTGGAGGAAAGGGAGCAAAGGGAGAAGATGGTGACAACAACTATAAAGAACATCAAAAGTCTGGAAGTAGAGTGTGCCAAGATATACGAATAAAGCATAGGAGTATGGACTCAACTGACATAAGACATGAAACTGCAAGAACTTGGGCAGAAGCTATAGGCTATGCATGACAAGGCGCATAAGTTTAAGGAAATGATGAGCACATTACCACCAACAAAGATGATGGCAACAACGACAAAAATAGAAAATTGTACTCAGAGATGAACCATATGAGGGCGCAACAATAGGATCGTGCATAACATATCGAAAAACTACAGGAACAAGCATACAAGGTGACAATATAATTAGCATTTTCACAGGGCATGGTCAAGCAGGTAGCACAAGAAAGTGTAGAAAGTTGAAGACCCATATTATTGTAGAGATGGCTGAGGGAATTGCGCAACAGGAAACAAAAGAAAGAGAAAATATCACAACTACAAGGGAGACATTTAAGAAGTTCATAGATACTTGGAAGAAATCCTAAAGCGGCTTGAGACAAGCCACATGTGAGTGTTGGGGGCTTGTTGGAGCATGACATTTTGGGTAAGTTTTGGGAATCGCACAAGAGAAAATTGCATGACAAGTCAGCAAAGGAGCAATGCACGCGAAATATAGTTAGCACATATTTAGAAGCCAACATGCAGAAGGCGAAAGTTAGTTAGTAATATTTAGATAATTTGGTCCATTTTGTAATGGGCTAAGCCCTGGCAGTAATGTATAAATATATAATGGTTTTTTGGGTAGAGGTGTGTGTGGGTGTGAAATCATAGAGTGAGAGTATGAGCGAATGGTATGAGTAGAGTTCGAGAGTATGATTGGAGAATGAGCTAAGTGTGCACTGTATGCACGAATGTCTAGGGAATTTTGGATAGAACTTATGTATCTTATATGAGTGCAGTGCACACCTGTTGTAAGGACTGAATATGAATGAATAAGATAAGAAGCCAGCTGTTGTGGACGTAGCCTAGTTGGGGTGAACCACGTTAAATTCTTTTGTTTTGATGTGTGTGCTATTATGATGTGTTGGTTTAATTTGTTTAATGTGCACATATAATATATTCTTATGAGTTGATATGAATATGTATTTGATGGTTCCATGCACATGTTGAATGATTAAGTAAGATGAATCTGTCATACGTTATTATGTTGTTATGATTTTGCACACAGGGTATATTACATGTTGAATGAATGTTAAGATGGAATGAATGTTAGAATGATCTCCATTCCCTTCATGAATACGGAAGCATGGTTCTTGCAGTCCCCATAGGAACCTTAGGTGAGACTTCACCTGCTTGTAGGTGATCCAGGAGGATCTAAGGAATGTGCACAGAGGCCCAGGAGGATCCAGAATGCTCACAAAGGTGCTAGGGGATCCATAAAATCTCAAAATTTGACCATCTCAAATGATCATGAAAATGGTATCAATGTGTAGATCTCGTCATTAGCTTTCCAACAACGCAAACAACACCTCAAACTGAGCTCGCATGTAAAATTTATGTGAAGTCAAAGTTCAAGTCAACCAAGTCAAGTTCAAAAGTCAAAGGGGTAAAAAGGACATGTGTATTGTCCGTACAATGACACATGGTAAGACCGTACATGTGACATGGCCACACCCGAAGGTTCCATGTGGATTGATCGTACAACTAAATGGGAAACACAGGTGGTTCAATCACAGGTTGAAAAGTGGCATCCAAGTGGTCTAATGATGTAATGAAACATGGCATTGAATAGCCAATGAGATTCTTCCATGTGGTAGCTCCTCACTTCCTAGTATTGGTTATGTTGTGTAAAATTATTATGGAGTCCAGGGGAATCGACCTCATGACCTCCCTAGCCTCTAAGTCTTAACAAAGCTCCAACAACCATCGCACCACATGGTAGAACTTAACATGAATATGAAATATATTATATTTATGTTGTATTAAAGTTTCATTTGGGGAAAGAAAGGGGTTGAGGGATATCCCCAAACCCTTGGTCTTACCCTATGCCACACGACCGAAGCCTTAATCTAGGGAGCTTAAAACTTATGCGTAAGATTTATGTTAAATGGTATATGTTATAACCATATATAATATATGGTTATAACATATATAACCAACAAAACCTACAGATCACTATATATAACAAATTATATGCCATGCAGAGAATTGAATCGGGACCTCCGCTATAATAGCGGGTGGTTTTAACCATTGAGCCAATGACTCTACATTTGTCGAAGATTCCCACTAAAATTAGTAAATAAGTTGCAACCAAATGTAGAGGAAGTTTTGGAGGCCACTCTATTTAATGGGCACACACCCCAATGTTGTATACGAATTCCAATGCGGGTACAAATACCGAAACACAGTTTTATACAAAATTTTCTCTCATAATGCATGCCGAGAGTACTAAGGGTACGAGGCTACATCGTAAAGCATGTCAAGGGTCACCTTGATGAAATTTCGGGTATTTTATATCAATTTTGCATGATTTTTCGCCAGAAACTCGACGATGTACTCTATTTATGCAGTTGAGTAGTGGATTTTCAGAGTGTCTTCAAATTTTGTTTTTGTAAGCTTATATTTGTTAATGTTTATGCTATTATTATAGTTCTTTACATTTCATAAAGATAAGAGCATAATAAGCACAAGATCACTGAGAAATACATGAGTTCTTTTATTTTCTGTTGTATTATCTCATTTACAGTTCAAGTTATTAATTAAGTTTATGGGTTTATGTATAAGTAATACATTCACATGATATTTTGCAAATAGTCAAGCGGTCTTCAATTTCCCCAATCTGGTTGGATGTTTATGTGTATTTAAGAATTGAATGGCATCCAAGGATTCTTTGGGATGAATTAATATCAAAGTTTCTTGATATTTAAGGATCAAATTGGTCTCAGAACTCGTGTGGTATTTTCACATCATGTGGTATCAGAGTTGGTTTTGATGTTTATTTGCAAGTGAATGCTTATGAGGTCCAAGTCTAAGTGAGGTGAAGGAAAGATTTCAAGTTATAACCCTAAAATTGGTTCAAGGAGCTTCACTAGAAGAAAATAAATGGAGCACGACAATGTTTTTTCTAAGGCTGATAAGGAATTCCGAAAAATGTTCCTTGAGACGACAACCATGGTGAAGGAACTGTGAGAAGACCTAGAAAGAAGGAGAGAAACTCCTCATCAAAATGAAGGTGGTCCAATTGAAACAATGGTAAAAACTAAAGTAGTTGGAGGAGGAGAAGGTGAAAAACCTCCAGATCCTCCTTCATCCCCAGCGTCATCATCATCATCATCATCTTCTTCTTCTGATGGAAGTAAACATTCTTCTGATAAGAGGAAAAAATGTTCCAAGAAGTCTTCTCGTTCTCATAATTTACCTTTGTTAAAGCTATATGTTAAATTTGATTTGCGTACTTATGATGGAGAGTTGAACATAAATAAGTTGGATAATTGGGTCAAATAGATTGAAGTGTATTGCAGGGTACATAAAATCATATAAGATATAGTTGGCTACTCTTTGCATGAGCGACATAAATTTGATCTTATTCAACATGGTAAAATCATTTCTTCATAGACCAAGTTTACTTCTGCATTAAGAAAGAAATTTTGTCCATTAGCTTATATGCAAATATCCATGATTGCTTGGCAACATCCAAGACAAGGAAAAGGGAAAAATGTTCAAGCTTATACACAAGAATTTAAGAGGAAGGCATTATGTTTGGGCATTCCATTACATACTCTCAAGAATCTTCTAAAGTATATTGGTGGTATGTACAGGATCTTGGATCAGATTCCGAGGATGAAACTGAGGTTACAACTATGGGCATCAAAGGTAAATCTTATGTCGCAAGTTTCAGTTCGCGTACTTCTTCTGCAAAATCTAAAGTAATCTCCGATGGAAGGAAAATAAAATAACTATTTCATTTATGAGTTATCTCAAAGCACAATAAGATTGATACACTTATTGATACTGGATCACAAGTGAATCTTATTTTAGAGCAAGTTGTTAAAAAATTGGGATTGGAAACTAGGCCTCATCTGAGACCATATCCTTTGGGTTGGATTTGTGATAATGCTAAGGTACAAGTAACTAAGCAATGCAAGTTATGATTTGTGATCACATCCAGTTTCATTGATGAGGTAGAATTAGACGTTGTTCCACTCGACATTTGCATAATGGAATTAGGAAGTCCATACTTGTACGATAATAATGCCATTTTCTACACGGGACAGAATAAGCATCATCTCTTCAAGGATGGGAATGAGTTCATTGTGAGAGCTCACTAGATGAAGATGAATTTGACAGTTGTCACTATAGGGAACATGGGAGCTAATTCTAGTATCCAGGATCCAGATTTACAAACTATGGTTGAAATCAAAACAGGTCCTTTGGTTGATGTTGTTCCTGTTCATAAGGGTGGATATGTTGATGGTTCATTCTCTTTCACATATGTATATTCAATTTTATTGATCATTTTATTACTAATAAGTGGAGTATGGTTAGCTATTGCAACAATGAATGCAGAGGTTTGTGAATTTAAGGGAATGATTAACTTGCTCAACAATGTTGTTTCAATATTCAATATGGTTGTGAAGAGTTAGGTGCTCATTACCAAAGCGGGAAGGATGGATGATACTGGACAAGTGAGGCGAAATCATTCTCACTTGATTTATGAATAATCCAATTTTAAGAGGCATATAAAGGTGCATGCTATAAGCATATTGCAAATACTGTGTCATGTTCATATGAATGTATACCTTGAACATAAATAATCAAGTACATATGATAACAATATAAGCATAATTGTTATTCAAGGCAGAAGTGACAATGGACAGAGTATTCATTCAAAGACTTCTATAGATACATCAATAAAAACAAAGAGTCCAAATGGGAAAGGCATAGATCAACTTTCAACTTGGTTTCATATTGTTCGAGATAGACTATCTTCCACAAAAGGAGATGGTAGTGGATGTTGAAATACATGATACAGGTATTGCAAGGATTCAATGAACATGAATTTTGTTGTCAAGAAATTTATGAGCCAAAACCAGAGCTATATATATAATATTAGCAACAATGCTATAGGCTATAGTCCGAGCCATATTCCAGAGAAGTAGACATAAGTGCATTGATCTAGTACCTAATATCGAAGACCCAAGATGAAGACTCAATTCCAAAAGATTCAACAAGATGGAAGAGTGAAGAAGCTATCATCACTAAGTTGTTGAGTATTTATACTTTTGGAGGTCCAAATTTTTTTCAGTGGGAAGGTGTGATCCAGGAGGATCTAAGGAACGCTCACATAAGTCTAGGAGGATCTGGAGCACTCACAGAGGTCCCAGGGGATCTATAAAATCCCAATATTCAACCATCTCAAATTATCGAGAAAATGGTATCAATGAGTAGATATTGTCGTTGTCTTTCCAATGGCGCAAACGACACCTCAAATAGAGCTCGTATGCAAAAGTTATGGGCAGTCAAAGTTCAAGTCAACTAGGTCAAAGTCAAAAGTCAAAGGGGTACAAATCACATGTGTCATGTCCATACAGTGACACATGGTAAGACCGTACATGTGACGTGGACACACCATAAGGTTCCAGGTGGATCGATTGTACAGTTGACTGTGTAACACAGGTGGTTCAATCACGGGTTGACAAGTGGCATCCAAGTGGTCTAATGATGTAATGACACGTGGCATTGGATAGCTAATGAGAGGTTTCCCCTCATTGGCCAGTATTGGTTATGTTGTGTAAAATTATTATGGAGTTTGGGGGAATTGACCTCATGACCTCCCTAGCCTCTAAGTCTTAATAAAGATCCAACAACCATCGCACCACAAGGTAGAAATTAACATGAATATGAAATATATTATATTTATGTTGTATTAAAGTTTTGTTTGGGAAAAGAAAGGGGCCGAGGGCTAGTCCCCATCCCCTAGTATTTCCCTATACCACACGACCTGAGCCTTAATCCGGGGAGCTTAACACTTATGTACGGGAGTTATGTTAAATGATATATGTTATAACCATATATAACATATGGTCATAACATATATAACCATATATAACATATGGTCATAACATATATAACCATATGTTATATAATATAGCCAACAAAACCAACAGATCACTATATATTACAACTTATATGCCATGCGGAGAATTGAACCCAGACCTCCGCTATAATAGCGGGTGGTTTTAACCACTGAGCCAACGACTCCACATTTCTCGGAGATTCCCACTAAAATTAGTAAATAAGTTGCAGCCAAATGTGGAGGAGGTTTTGGAGGCCACCCTATTTAATGGGCACACACCCCAATGTTGTATACGAATTTCAATGTGGGCGCAAATCCTGAAACACAATTTTATATAGAATTTTGTCTTGTAATGCGTGTCAAGAGTACGAAGGGTATGAGGCTACATCGTAAAGCATGCCGGGGTCACCTTGATGGAATTTCAATTATTTTATATCAATTTTGCATAATTTTTCGCCAGAAACTCAACGATGTACTTTGTTTCTGCATTTGAGAAGTGGATTCAATTATGTTTTTGTAAGCCTATATTGTAATGTAATTTTGGAATTTTAAGATGATGAGTCATGCTATTTAAAAGGACTTTGAAGATGCAGTGATGTATGTCAATTACATGTGTATTTGATTTCTTTTATTTCCTGTTATATTATCTCATTTACAGTGCAATTTATTAATGAAGTTTATGGGTTTATGGATAAGTAAGACATTTACATGATATTTTGCAAATAGTCAAGCGATCTTCAATTTATGAATATGGTCGTATGTTTATGTGTATTTAAGAATTAAATGGCATTTAAGGATTCTTTGGGATGAATTAGTATAAGAGTTTGTTGATATTTATGGATCAAGTTGGTATCATAACTCGTGTGGTATTTTTAGATCAGCGGGTGATGCTGAAAGGGCCGATATATTTAGGGTTTTGTTGGTGATTTAATGTTGAACCCATGATCTGCCCATTGTGTGCCAAGATTGGGATATGGAAGTAGTTCATAGTATCCCAATTAGGAGCAAGAAGAATAAGATATATTGAAGATGAGATAAAGATAAGTTGTCAAACTACATAAATAGTTCACATAGCGAAGCAACAATCAAAATAGATACATATCAATAATCAACTTAGTAAATAGTTACCAAGAAATCACAATATGCATACTCACTTTCAATGACTAATTAAAAAATTCAAACCAACCATGATAGATAGATTACCATGAGTTTTAAATAAACATAAGTTTGCATGAATGAAAATAGTGCACAATATACAAACTCATACATATATGGAATATAATTTGTCAATAAATTGGAGCGTCTTTCATTATACTCAAACAAGATAATATTATCAAATATAAATACTGCTAATAGACCTTAGAGTCTTTTACAAGGTCCTCTAGACTCGACGATAGTGCACAAGCTTTGATTATTGATTTCTGACCCAAGATAGAAATTATTTCGAGAGATAAACTGTGATAGGATGAGTTTCTCCTTAGCTTCAACCTCTCCCCCACTGATCCAACTCCCTATAATGCCTTCCTCAGCACCATAGCCTCATGACTGTAATTTACAACTCTCTTAACATGATAACATGTCCAATCAAACTGTAGTTTGCAACGTGCACCTCTACCACGATGGCATGGCTCACTTCTACAAATTTATGATAGTCTACAACTAATACCTCCAAATACTGTGCTCTCTAATGGCCTTTCCCCCATCCTTTATTAAGTTTATACTCATGCTCTTTTTATAACAATGACTGATAGTGAGGCGTGAGTGAGAGGAGTAATGTGAATTATAGTGAACCAATGACTGATAGTGAGGCGTGATGAGTGAGATATAGGAGTCCTTTGAGTTTGTTTTGGCCTTTCCCCCATCCTTTATTAAGTCTATACTCATGCTCTTTTTATAACAATGGGAGTTTGTTTTACTCCATTGATCTTAGGCCTCAAATCTTCCATTTTCAATCTGCCATCCAAGCAATAAACTATTTTTAGATAAAAAAACCAAATCATGAGTTGTGAATATTAATAATAGTAAACTAAATTGATCGAAATAAAATTAAAATCTATCACAATAAACCCAAAATTAAAAATAAACTAAAAATTAAACTAAAGTAAAACTAAACTACAATTAAACTATTTCCATGGTTGTGTTACAACTTAGAATCTTTTCTTTCTGATCCATAGACCGAGCCTGTGGAATGTAAGTTACCACATTAAATCCATGGGAGCATTTTACAGAATCATCAACTATTATCCTATTTGGGGGCAACCCATTGTTGACTTAGTTGAGACTTTGTCCAAGGTCCTATTTGGGGGCAACCCATTGTTGACTTAGTTGAGACTTTGTCCAAGGATTCAAAGGTGGATTTTGAGTAGGTATGGGAATAGTTGGTTTGGGTTATCTCAGTTTATTCTCGTGGTCAATACAATCAATACAAGCCATTTACAAAACATCATCCTATCTTATGCGAGTTCTAAGTAATATGGTGTAACCACCTGCTTTATCCTTGTAAAGGTAAGAAAATTCAAAAATTCAGTAAAATTTTATAAACAATATCATCTCCTCAAACAAATGAACTTGCTTGTCTCTTAATTAACTCTGTGCCCTTTAACACATTTGCAATTTTTTTATTGGTACTAAACCTTTGAGATCTTGTTCTTTTTGTTCTGCACTCCAATGAATTAATCATTGTGAGTTTGTACAAACCTTTTCCTTCTTTCTATAGACTCGTGGAAACCAATCTCAACAATTCGATTGCTCTTTGTATGATGAGCCTTGAAATTTATTTCTTGATGAGTTGTTTCACTTAGGACAATATTCTACCATTTTAAAATGAGTTGGTTTCTCACACCCTTGGCATTGGATTCCACATTATCTTCCTTTGGCCACCAAAATATGACATTCCTTTGGTCAACGAATTTCAACAAACTTAGTATTGTAATCCATGAAACCGTGACACGTATCTTGGTGTGGTGGGATTTCTGCATTGGTTTTAACCAATATTCTAGACTGCAAAATTGTTGCAACCTGCACTTGTCATTATTTTCAATGTCCTCGTGGCGATTGACTGGTTGATCTCATCCAAATCAGTGCATAATTTCAAAAATTATTGGTTGCGTTGTAGCACACTTTCCTCCTCCACGAACAAGATTCTTACAAAAATAAAAAGAAAACAAAATTTATTTGGTTATACCGCACCTCACCATTATTATACAGGGGTTGCAAAATATATCGGACATCGATTTGAAATATAAATTACAATAGAAGAGATGAGGAAAAACTCTTGATATGTGGAGTCCAACATTATTACCATAATCACACTTTTTGATTTGAACACATTAATTTCCCTATTGAATGAAAACCAAACCAAAATGATTTAAGAGACTTATATGAACTCAAGAAAGATTAATTCAAATTCAAAGAACAAGGATCACGAAGGATATATCACTAGTCAAGGGTTTTAATGGGACATACTTCCTTTTATCATGTGTAAAATATTGCCCTATAATGCTTTCCTCAATAAGCATCACTATCAAATTTGTTGCTTAGCAAAAGAGAGAGCTTTGTAAAAATTAATGCCTTGTTTGAATCGAAAACTATATGCTCATCTCCAAACTATACTATTCATTCTTTTAAGGCGCATATTGGAAGACATATGAGAAACCTTAATTGAGTTGATTTTATTTTTCCAAAGAGTAGAAAATTATAGAAAGTGAACAAAACTTGGCGAGATTGTCGAAACTTCACGTTAATCTAAATTTAATGAAAATTAGGCAAGGAAATAACTTGAATAAGCTTAAATGACCATGCAAACACTGTTTAATAACCATAGGGCTAAAATACTCAAATAGTGCAATTATTTCTTATACGGGGAAAGTGTGATGAAACAAGTTTACGTGGTGCAATAATCCTATCACCAAAATCATAATCATTAAGCTAGATGAATAGGTGGGATTTATCCAATGATTTTTGTTCTAATTATATCACCACATCCTCATCTGAAGAAAGATAAGCCAAAAGAACTGATAATAAGAAGTGCATAACACCAAACAAAGGAAACCATTAAATCATCTTTTCAAATCAAGAAAGACAAAATCAAATGCAGATGAAAGCATGTTTTCCAAAATTCAAATGGGGGCCCTTTTATTTTTGTAAAAATGAAGGGGAGTTGTTAAGGCCTCGACAACTTCCATTCAAAACCCTCACTTACAACTTCATGATATGATGGAAGGTAGTTGTAGATCGACACACTAAATAGGTTGACTATGATGGTTGTGTGCTACAAACATTGAACATTGCAACAAAATCGACCCAACAAGGAAAAATGGTTACGACCTGCACGGTTCTTCATAATTCCTCATGTGTACGAAGTTGATGACCTTCTAGTTTACACCATGGAAACACCAATAATTGATGGAGCTAAAGTAATGCTATCCTGTTTGCATTTTGAGCCTACATCTTTTGGGTATCCATCAATCAAAAATCTGAAAGAGGGAATAAATAGAGTGAACTTGCATCCTTTGGTGATCTCATGTTGAACCGGTTAAGCCCTTGAGCTCTGAAATGCTGGCTGGAAATCAAACCCACAATGACCACTTTATCCACTTGGACTTCTAAAGCTAGAATCAACTACAGTCTTTTCCCACGTGCTCGAGCGATCCACAAAGACCGTGTATTGAATCCCACAACAAGGATGTGTTGTGAGGAATAAATTTGAAGAGATAGGCAATATATGTATTGTCCCTTTCTCACACATAGAAAGTGATAATCAAGTACGAAGCGAGAAGTATTAACATGAAATCTCCTTGGATGCACACAATCGGGTGTATCATATCATCAATAAGCTCTCGACTAATGAAACCCTAATCTTTAAGCTATGATACCACTGTTGGACACACAAATTTAGATAAGCGTGAAGTGCATTTATTATTAATATGATACATCAATTAATACATCATTATGACCTTTGAATTTTTCTTCCAAGGGTTTCTTGGACTCCCAATGATGATTCACATCTTGTGACGTTCCATATTCCTTCTCCGCACATATTAGGTTTCCAATAGTTTTACTAATTAGAATTTTCCTTCAGAACTTCTTAGGATCAAGCTTAGATAGGTGTAAAATCCACTCTTTCTTTCTATTTATATAGTACCTGTTTTTCCTTTTAATTATAGATTTTTATGTATTTACCTTATCGAGTTTTAAGGATTCATTAGAAGCATCCCTAATGGATTTCCTAGCAATTTTACATTTGTTATCATACAAAGGGCTGGTTTTTCTATTATTCTTTTTACATGACACCTCGAAAGGGAACTTGTTAATGGAAGTGGAAAGGGTTGTTGTAAAATTATAATAGAGATCTTTGATGTTGTCTTTATAAGTTATGAGATTTAATTAACTATTTAAATCTTTTAAAAAAAGATCAATTTTACTTTTGTCAATGTTACCCCCCCTCTCACCTAGAGGTAACTAGAGGAAATCATGTCTCATGGCCCACAATGAATACATGGATCTTGATAATCATGATGATCAACATGTCCACATAGTTCATCCTGGAGGCCTCTCAGATGCCTCTACCTCATCAACACAACTCATCACATTCAACTATCAAGGCTCATTGGGACAGTGTGCCCGACACATTATGAGGTACATTAGTCCTTGTTTAATGTATAGTGTCATATTTAATGCATTGTACATTTGAGTAACAATCACAGGTTGAAGTTGGATAATTAATCATGAGCAAAAAAGTTATGCTTTTTACCTTGTTTAATCTTGGTGGTCATACTGGCCATCCTAGTTTCATGTTGTCACTCCTGGGAAAAGGGTGTTGATGAAAAGGAATTGATGTCCTTATAACAACATTTTCGAATCTTTCTAGGCTAAGGCAAGATATGCAGGATTATTACCCTATGTTTATAGCCTTTACAAAAATATCAATAAGTCCTCAAGCAATATGTACTTGGGCCTAATGATTTTTTATGTGTTTGGAGTTTTATCAAAGAAAAATAAAAAAATGCTTGTAACAAAAAATTATATCAAATTTAAGAAATAATTAGAAGCCAAATCTGAAACAATATTACACATCAAGTCCGAAAGTGAAATCAAAACCATCAATGATTTTTATTAATTCAATTATGAATTACAACAAAAAACATTCTCTTCATACCCCTGTGTGGGTAAGGACCAAAGTAAGACTTAGAAGTCAAAGGTGGAATGTTACATCACACAAAGACTACTGGTGTCTTCTAAGTAAATACCAAGACTGATAAAACTGGATCAACAAGCCATAAATGTGACATTGTCTTGACTCTGCAAAACAATTCTAATCATCACTGCAAACTAGTTCAAAAGTCAAATTAGAATTAACAGACTATTAAAAAAAATGATTGGTCTTTGGAAGCATGTCAATAATCTATGCTTCTCAATACTTCTTATTGCCACCTTCAGTAAAACCTTGCTATCAACAAGAAGATTCAACATTCAAGTAATTCATAAGTGAATGGAAAATGAATGTAATCTCACTTTCGAGCAAGAGAAAACCTTATTAGAGTTTGTGCCTCTCTATTCTTTCATGCTTTGTCCCTCCATCAAGTCCTTTTATTCCTCAAAGGTAGTTTTGATTTGTTCAACTACCTTTAGTTAGGTAGTTAATTAATTTTAGTTGAGTGGGACAAATTTTTAAATAAATAATTATAATAAGGGTTTTTATAAACAATAACTAATGGGTGGGGACCCCCTAAATAACTTTATTGTTTAATTTTCAAAATATCCCCTTGTACCTCCATAATTGCAATATGCATACCATCCATAAAATAAATTCACATTTGACAACCCCAATAAATGAAAATGCCATAATTACACTTGTAACTCCCAAAATGATTTGAAATACATCAAAATACTATTTTTTGTCCCAAAAATAAAAGTGTAAGCATGTCATCAATAAAATGCCACATAAAGTCATCATTAAATAATATTAAAAATCATATTTTTTGTGTGAGGTTGTCCTCTTTTGTCTATTGTCCTGAGATGAAGCCAACCTGTGTGTCTATAAATCTGCCTTGACATATTTCTTGTATTCATTTGATGATGCTTCAAGTATCATCTACATTGACTGAAAGTATATCCATTATCCTTGCTTGAAAAGAAAATCCTTGCATTGGATTATGTATCAGGGGGAAAGAATGTGAAATTAAATGAAACATGATATTGGGAATTTAGGAGAAATTTATGTAAAGTGAAAGTATGAAAGGGATTGGACCTTAAAATAATAACAATCAACCTTTTCCAAAACTCGTGATTTATCTTCCAATATTCATTATCTTTTGTCATCTTAGACATGTCCTTGAATGTTGAACATATACTTATGTAACATAGTTCACGGTTCAATTTTAAACAAACATTTGACAATGTTTTCCCTTCAATTCTGCTCTTAACCATAGATTGTTCAATCAAAATGTATATGCTTCCTGTCAAACTATTTATATCAAAATACTAACAACCTTCTCTTTTATAGAAAATAATTTTTATTTCATATAATAGGGGGAGAAGAGATGAAGTTTTTCATATATATTTTTTGGGAATTTAGGAAATATGTATGTGAAATGAAGTAACGAGGGATTTGGTCTTGTATGTAAGATAAAAAATATATCTTCTAATTCCTTCATGAATTGGATATATTTTATTCCAATCCATGTCAGCATGCCCATAAATCGAATAACCCAATTGTGTTTCATACCTATTCCAAATAAATTTTGAATCGAACAGGTCGCACACAATTCGCCTTTTTTGGATTTTATAGTCATCAAATAAGCTAGCAGTAAAAAATTTCCATGAATCTAATAAAAAATTGTCTTAATTTTTTGAAACCAAAACCAATATAGTATAATCAACCAGGTCGTTTCTATGTTGGGGTTTTAAACTTTCACATTTCTATAAAAAAATACACACAGGTCGAAACCCTATTTACTCAACCATTTGTTTTTAAATCAAAACATGATGCATGAGCTTAATAACCTTTATGAAAATACTCCATACTCAAATATTTTATACAAACATCCATAAAAACCCATTGTATATGCATATTGCAAAATCAATGAAGGTTGGAAACTGAGCAACGATATCATCGATATAACCCTGTTGGTATATATATGCATTATCAATAATAATCAAATCATAACTTTGGGTCTCCAGGTCATGCAAAAGGGCATCAATGTTGGCCTCACATTCCAAATTCTCTCTCTCTCTCTCTCTTTCTCTCTCTCTCTAAAGTGTTGAGGTATCGGGCCAAAAAGAATATAAAACCACCATGAAGATTTATTAGAACACTTTCTTGTTATGCACAAGGCCTTTAAATTAGGGTTCGGTAATATGGTGACAACATCCAATTGATTCTTCAAACTCAGGGTTAGGGCCTGTGATAGGGTCTATTATCAAACAAATATATGTAGGATGACAATCCAAAAAAAGAAATCTTGTAATGTTACTACTCCAACATACAGAGTCGATCAATGGGTGTAGGACTATAAAATGGCATTTGAAGGATACCAGTTCAAAACCCATTGAGAAAGAATGCAAATAGGTGTGTAAAAAAACCTTCAAATAGTTCTTCATCTTTTACTTGAGACTATAAACAAAAGTGACTGAAAATTCAAGTGGATTTCTTTTAGGAATAGAGAGGATATTGTATGAAGATCAAAACTAAGATATTTACACTGGGTGCACACAGTTCAGACTAGTCATACTAGTTTCAAAACAAGAGTTTGTGCAAGAAACATTTAAGAGCAATTAGAATAATGAAACACATATTATTTCTTCAAAAGAATCCCCAAAAAAATTAAGAGGAATATAAGAGAAATTGCACTCAGATAAACAATCAAGTAGAGCCATTTCAAAAACTATTATTGCAAAAAGAATACACATTCAGTTAGACAATTGGTTTGGAGAGTTGGTTGTCATTGATTTCAACCCTTAGAGATTGATGCGAACCCTTGGAGAAGTCTCAAATCCCTAGATATATGGTTGAGATTGATGGTGATTTAGTTGTCATTGATGGAGTGGTTGATGCTAGAAAATGTGATGGGTGCATTTGAAGTCTACATGAAGCCCCAAAGGTGTGGTTATGGTACCCAACGTTGGTTGAGGAATATGGACATGGAGGATAATGTAAATGCAGGTACGATACTCATAGATGGATATTCCTTGTCATTCCCTTTCCGGTGATAGGTGGTACACCTTCTGGTTCCTCACTGTTAGGGAGATATGGCCTTGTAAAGTTAGAATCCCCAAAGAATGGTTAAGAAGTCCCCAAACAATTACAAGTCTTAGTCAAAGGGTAAAGTGGTTGTAACAAGAAATCCATAAAGCAAGGAAAGAAGTTAGCCCGAAAAAGTATAAATACACCACAAGAAGTCCTTCATTTACACACACACAAGTTTAATGTTTATCTATCTTTCAAGTGTTTTGGTAACTCTTTTTTGAGGTAGCACATTTTTGGTAGTGAAGGTTTGGCCGCAAAATTTTTGGTAACGTAGTTTTGGTAGCGAATTTTTGGCCTTGGAGTTTTGGTAGCGCAAATTTGGTAGCCAAAAATTTTAGTAGGGAAGTTTTTGTGGCGAAGGTTTGGTAGGTAAAATATTTGGTAGCGAAGTTTGAGTAAAGGTATGTCTTTTATGTGTTATTTTGAGGCTTGTTTCATGGATGGTATGGCACATGCTTAAGGTATATCTTGAGGCCCCTTTTGGTTTATGGTTGCATATGGATGAGGTTCATGCTTTGGTGTTATTTATACATGCTTGAGACATATCCTTGGTACA